>JAEQBH010005752.1:0-231212 GCA_016808115.1 Tetrastigma voinierianum
TATTCACACTAATGATTTGCCGGCGAGATAATCACACAATGCCGTATCTTCCTCATCGGTACTTTGTCGAATACATGCTCCATGCACACACTCTACGAATGAGTAGATCCGAGGATAATCAATGCATGCATCTTAATATCATATAAAGAGAAAATATACTAGCTATAACCTCGGAGGAGCATCGATCCTGCAGTCTTCATAGCATATGCTCGTCTTTGGTCTTTGAAAATGGCGTAGGATGATCCACTGTCTTTAAAACTGTGCCTCCTCGTCCTTTATGCTAAGATGGGCCACTACGACCCCTACCTCGATCATGAGTCGAAAGTGGTGTCGCAGATCTTCCTCTGCCACTTCCTTGACTTCTATTGTCATGACTCGGGGGACAGGTCTTCCATCAAATGCTCAAGGCTTCCACACGAGAAACACTCTCTGTTGTAACACCTGAAACACACAGGAATGTCGTCATGAGCGTGGAGGTGCGCCGTGATTTCTCCACTGTCCAAGTAAACACCTCTACCGCACTAGATCTTGTTGTACCTCCTGTCTTCTCTTGTGGCGAACCTGTGCGGCTTCGGCTCGAACATCTCTATCTCTTTTACCCGAAGAGGAGGAGGCTCCTTTTGAGAACTAACTAACGAGACTTTTCTTTCTTTGGCGGTTTCTAGTCTCTCCACTTTCATTGCAGCTTGGACCAACTGATAAATGTTCACCTATTAGAGAGAAGTCACAGGTGCTAAGTACCTCTTGATGGAGTCATGTAGTCCCGTCTTCAAATTGCTGCCAAAAATGCCTCGGTGAGGAGGCTGGCACTGCAGTGCGTATATGTTGAGATGGCTGAACTTTTTCTCATACTTGGCCACAAATAAGTTCCTTTGCTTCATATTCAGGAAATGTTTCCACTTGGACTCCCTATAAATGTCTATAACATACTTTACCTTGAACTCTTGGACAAAGAATTCCCATGTCATGAGATTTGGAATTCCTGGAATTTTGAGCACCAGTTTCCACCAATCATGCCTCGCCTATGATGTGAGGCGCACATGATGCTCCCGATCGGGAGGGCATCTAACCTCTTCAAATACCTTTCTAGCTTTCTAACAAGAGTCGGCTTTCTGCGACTCTTCCATGCTCGACCATGGAATTCCTACGCTCCCGTGTCTTCTTGCGTATTACGTGGGGAGCTTTAGGAACGGTCAATCTATCCAATACCCGAGCAAGGTCCTGCGATATTCTCAGCAAGGCTTATGTGGGTTGATTAGGCACATTACTTTCTGAAGGCTAAGAAGCTGATAACTCTTGTTCCCTTGGGTTAACACTCTCAACAGCTTCTTTAGGACGATCCATCTGCCTCTGAACACGAGGACATCCACATCGAATCAACACATTACTATGTAGGTACATCCTTAATCTGGGCGCTCTTCGACGCCTAAACCTGGCTACGATACCACTAAGCGTGACACCCCCAACTCGGTAGGCGATTGTCGGCGAGGAGTCATTTTTTTAATAAACATAACCTTTAAACGTTTCATTCATAATGTTAAACATTTAACTTGTATTATGATACGTAGCGAGCGGATTACAAAATATATACAAGCTCCGTAAATGGAAGTGTTCAACATTTACAATATTTACATTGTTTAGAAAAAACAAAAACATATACAAAAATGGACGGGTCTTTAGGTAGACTTTATTGTGTGTTGACCTTGGTTCTTGATGTGGAGTGTGGACTTCTCGTTTCTCCTTCTCCTGTACTACGAATGAAACACGTGCTAGCTTATACCTTAGTGAGATAATACACATATGGATGACCTCTAATAAGGGTCATCACACTTCTATACATATACACATCTAGCAGTATCATATCATTTAAACATGCTTATACATATTTCATATTTACTTATCATACCATGTTTCATTTCTTATCATTTTACACTTTGCTTCATGTTCTTGTCATCGCATAGCGGTGCTATGCTTCTCTTATCATATCATATCATTTCATATGTCATATTCAAGTCATTTGTTTTATGTTTCATGCCTGCATAAACCTTAGAAGTGGATAAAGAAACTATAAGGGCAGAAAGCGTATTATCATTAATGTCCGGACAATGGCCATCTATAAGGACAGCGTTATCATTATGCGAGACAATGACCATCTATAAGGGCCGAAGGCGCTATAATGACAACGGGGACAAGCGATCGGTATCTTTGCGGAGACTTGTTTTCCACCCAATAGGCATGCCCATCTATCCACACACCGGGTTAACAAGCGATCCGTGTATTTTATGTTGGTACATATCTCATATTCAGAATAATTATTGTCATCAGATTGATTATATGCGATATTTACAATCATTTATTTGTATCTTTGCATTTTGCATATCTCATTATATGCATGAATAACTATGGTTACCATGTATGCTTATGAGCTATTTACTATGATTCCAATTTCATCAAGATATATATGGATGGATTCTAGACTCAAAGGGGTTTCCATAGAGTCCAAGAACATCTGAAACAGAGTTCGGACGAAGAAATTATGATCGTCCGAAGTTGGAGGCTTCCTATGAATAGTGACTAGGAGCAGAACTAGTAGGGTCTACTATTTTTCGTGCCTTCTGGACCTAATATGAGTTCAGTTCGTCAAGATATATGTTATGTGTCCGAACTTCAAGGGCTTTCTATAGAGTCCCGAGAACATCTGAAAAAGCGAGGAGTTCGGACGAAGAAATTATGACCATCGGTTGGAGGCTTCCATGAGCAGTTACTACAGCGAGAACGCGGGGCTGCGTTTCATGATTTATGGGCTATATGATTCCAATATTATCAATATATATATATATATATATATATATATATATATATATATATATATATATATATGGATTCTATACTCAAGGGCTTTCCATAAAGTCCCGAGAACATCAGAAAGCGGAGTTAGGACGAAGAAATGACACGTCTCAAGTTGGAGGATGAACCTTGACTCTAAATTTTTTTATTTCTGGACCTAATATGAGTTTCAATATTATCAACCTATATATGGATGGATTCTATATTCAAAAGGCTTTCCATAGAGTCCAAGAATATCTGAAACGGAGTTCGGACGAAGAAATTATGACCATCCGAAGTTGGAGAAATTTTGGCAGCATCTCTCCTAAAACCCTAATATTTCCTTAATACACATATTCATCAATTGAGGATTACAATCAGCTTGACAGTCCAAACACAACAATATACCATGTGGGGTTCTTTTAGACCCAAATTCATCAAAAAATGGGTTTATGGTTTGATTTTTTTCCCATACAAATCCATAAAACCGCTACTTCCATCTTAAAATCCATACCTTTCCTCTTCCTCTTCCTCTTTCTCTTCTCCTCTCTTCTTCACGTAGAGACACAGCACTCCTCAAATTTGTGATTTTTCATTTCCCAAATGAAAGACTAAATGGTCTTTTATCCCATTTGATTTTAACTTTTCTTTTATTACACTTTGATCCTTCATCTCTCAAGTATTTGCAAATCAATTTATGCCATTTCTATAATAGCATCTCAACTTCTTACTTTATGACTTTTATATCCCGTTTTGACAAATTCCACTTTTACCCTTGTATCTTGTACAAATTCCGGGTTTCGAATTTTTCTCGCTTGGCAAAATAATAATTACGAAAAATTTCCAAATGCACTTATAATATACCACTAATTATGTTTAAAAACGACTATGGTGTATTTTGGGGTGTTACACGTGTGGGCCCGTGGAGGCACATCTAGCGACGAGACTCTTCCTCCAGCATCGCCGACTGCCGACGGTCTTCCCCGGCCACCTGCCTCCCTTGTCTGATGCCTGCAATAGTGATTTTCAAAACATTTTGTGCCCGAAAGCCCTGTTTTTCTAAGGTTTTTTGCCTTTATCCTTGATTTCTTTGAGATTCAGAGGTGTTTTGTGGATTATAGGACCAAGTTTTATTCCAGTGCAGTGTTTTCGTGGAAAGGTGGTTCTTTTCTTTGCAAGATCCTATTTTTCTGGTATTTTTTGGATTTTTAGAGGCTTGTTTGAGTTAGATATGCTTCTATGACTAACACGAAACCCTCGAGAGGAGTTGTGTGTCATTATTGCCACAATCCAGGACATGCGCTAAATTGTGAGGCTATAATAAATCGAAGATTTGGAATACGTTCATCATCGAAAATCGCCGATTACTTGCATCTACTTCTATTAGTACACTTGTCGAGTCAGGTAAAACCAACACATGTTTTATTTCCTCTTCCTCCACATGGGTCATTCCAGTTATTTGATATGTTTCAGTCACACCCTTCCACCTCTACTGTTACCCTTGCAGATGGGTCAACATATTGTGTCCTTGGGTTAGGGACAATTCATCCGACTCATCTAATCACTTTGACCTCTGTTATGAGTTTACCACAATTCTCTTTTAATTTAATTTATGTGAGTAAACTCACTCGTACACTTGATTGCAATATCTCATTCTTTCCTGATCATTGCTTGATTCAGGATCTTTCGACGAAGTGGATTATTGATCAAGGACGTGAGTCTAGGGGTCTCTACATCCTTGAAACATAGGTGCCAAGAATGCGACTGCTTTAGTTATAGGGTTACCCCATTTGACGTACATTATTGCCCGGTCATCCTTCTCTCCCTTTGTTGAAAAAGCTATATCCTCAGTTTTCTAGCCTATCCTCATTGAACTGTGAGTTGTGTCAATATGCTAAGCTTCATCGAGTGCATTTGAGTCCTAGAGTCAATAAACGATCTTCCGTTCCTTTTGAGTTAGTTCATTTGGTTGTGTGGGGTCCATGTCCAGTGCTGTCCCCAACTGGGTTTCGGTATTTTGTTACATTTGTCGATGATTATTTGCGAACAACTTGGTTATATTTAATGAAAAACTGTTCGGAGTTATTTTCTAACTTTCGTGCCTTCTGTGCTAAAATTCACACTTAGTTTCATGTTTTTGTTCAAAATTTGAGAAGTGATAATGCCAAAGAATATCTGTCTAAACAATTTCAGTCATTCATGCTTGAATGACACCACTCGTGAACATCTTGTTGATACTCCTTATCAAAATGGAGTTGTTGAAAGAAAAAATAGACACCTTCTTGAATCCACTCAGGCTCTATTGTTTCAAATGAACGTGCCCAAGCATTTTTGGGTCGATGTTGTTTCCACAGCTTGTTTTTTGATTAATTAGATGCCTTCCTTTGTCTTAAATTGAGTCACTTCGTTTCAAATCCTCTTTCTATAAATTTTGTTTGTTGAGCCTCGGTATTTGGGTGTACTTGTTTTAATTCGGGATGTTGGATTATGTTGTCTAAGCTTCGATCATAAGTCATTGAAGTGTATCTTCCTTGGTTACTCTCGAGTTCAGAAGAGGTATAGGTGTTATTGTCCCACTCTTCGATGTTACTTTGTGTCTACTGATGTTACATTCTTTAAGACTACCATGTTTTCCCTTTCTTCTCCTGTTACTAGTTAGGAGGAGGATGATAATTTATTAGTACACCTTGTGCCTCAGCTCTACTCCGACTCAGTTCTTGACAAACCTCCATCACTTGGGGTATATTCTGGCTCCATAACTTCCCTCCCCAGACTCTAGTCTAACATCGGCTGCTTCGTCATCAGATCTAGTCTAGCATGATGATCTTTCGATTGCTCTTCGTAAAGGTGTCAGTGTGCTCATCCAATCTCTTCATTTGTTTCCTATAACCATTTGTCGTGCTTATATTCGCTTTGTGCGTCTAACGATTGATCTCTGCTTCCCTTACACGTCTGCTGGGGCTTTATCTCACCACACAGATTGAAGTGGTGCTGTAGTTGCAGGAAGAATCAGAACTGGTGACAATAGTATGGACTTGGTATAGTTGCCCTCACGGAAGCCATTGAATGCCGCTAGGTTTGCAGTTAAAGTTAATCCTGATGGTTCAATTTCTTGATTGAAAGCACGACTTGTGGCTAAGGGGTACTCTTAGACCTATGGCTTGGACTATTCTGACACTATTTCCCCTGTTGCTAAGAGGACATCTATTTGGATTTTTATTTCCCTAGCCACTACTTATAATTAGGATCTCCTTGACTTGATGATATTAAGAATGCCTTTCTTCTGCGACCTTCGGGAGGAGGGTGTATATGGGCTTGACCTCCCCAGGTTTGTTGCTCGGGGAGATGAGTTTCAGATCTTTGGAAGTCTTTGTATGGTTTGAAACGAGTCCGTGCATGGTTTAGTAAATTTATGTGGATTGAGGAATTGGCATGAAAAAAGAGTAAATTTGAACTCTTCATCTTCATCGGAACTCGGTTCAGTGTCATTCTGATTGGTAGTGTATGTGAATGAAGTATTGTTATCCTTAGGAGGAATATTAAAGGCGGCGTCTCATCTCTTAGAGATCCTTTCTTTAGAGCCAATTATCCCTGAAGAGCTTAGGGATCTTTAAGATACTTCTTAGGCATTGAAGTTATGCGAAGCCAACATGAAATCTTCTTATCTCAGAAAAATATGTGCTTGATCCCATTGTCAAAGGGATTGGAAAGTTTGAATTAAGTAGTACGATTTCCACACATGAACTTAGTGATATAGCTTCTTGAAGGAAAACCGTTTGAGGATCGCAGAGATATAGAAGACTATTTGGAAGCTAAATTATCTTACAGTAACTCGTCTTGATATTGCCCACTCAGTTAATGTTGTAAGTTAGTACATGTTGCTCTAGGTCAACCATTGGGTAGACGTTCCAACGATTCTATGTTATTTGAAAGAAAGCGCAGGGACGTGGTAACATACGTGTCCTTAGGCATAACAGAATTTAGTGCTTTTCTAACGCAGATTGAGCAAGATCTAAGGAGGACAGGAAGTTCACTTCGGGGTATTATGTGTTTGTTGGAGGGAATCTAGTCTCATGGAAGAGTGAGAAAAAGAGTGTTGTCTGCCGATGCAGTGTAGAGTTTGAATGAAGCGATGACATAGTCCGTGTGTGAGATCAGTAATGGCTTAAATTATTTCTTGATGGAAGTCGATGAGACATCGGTCCAATAAGCTTTGGTGCTTGACAATAAGTTATTCTGAAATATAGTAATTAGCAACATAATTATTTTGTTTGCAAAAGGATTAATATTGTCACAAAAACTATTTTGCAACGAAAATATTTATTTTTGTTTCGAGAACATCCTTATCCTCGTCGCGAAAGGTTTTCGCAACAAATAAAATATTTCGTTTCTAATACCTTATAGAGACATAATTTTTTTATTGTCTCCAATAATATTTTTTGACAAAATTTTTTGTTGTTAAATATTTAAAATTTTGTTGCGAAAAATTCCCAATTATGAGTTAATTTGTTGCTAAATTAAATGCATACAACAATGAATTTTATAATTTTGTTGCTAAATAGATTTTGATCAAAACTTTATTTAAGAAGCTTTGCTTTTAATATAATAATAATAATAATAATAAAAATAATAAACTTTATTTATGAAGCTTTGATTTCAAATAATAAAACTAATAATAATAATAACAATAATAATAATAATAATAATAATAATAATAATAATAATAATAATTTTATTTTCTTATCATAAATATTAAATAACATTTTCAAAATTAAATTATAAAATATAATAAAGCATAAACGTGTCTCGTGGTTGAATTTATTATAGATTAATAATAAAAATTACATAATTTATAGTATTCCATCAAATACTTATGTGTCATAGTTCTAACACATAATTTATAGTATTCCATCAAATACCTAAGAAACTCATATATAAGGACAAATTGTGCCATTTAGTATCACACATTTATAAAATATTATGTGGTCAAAAGTAAAAGAAAAGTTGAAAACTAGCACCTGTACAAAATATGATAACATAAAGAAATAGTAGACTAATATCCCATTTGTAAATGAAATAACTTCTAAAACTAAAAGAAAGAGTAGAAACTAACACATGCAAGAAATATGATCACATCCAAAAACTGCAGCATCTAATGTACCATATATACATGTCAAAAGGAGATATAATGTCCCAAAAGAAAAACTATATATACATGTCAAGAAGAGATAATTTCCCCCAAAACACAAAACCAAGTGGTATGGTATCCATAAAGTGTGGCTAGGAATCCATGAGTTGTGTATGAAGAAAAGGAGATGAATGTCCCAAAAAAAGCAAAACCATATATACATGCCAAAAGAGATAACGTCCCCAAAAAATAAAACCAAGTTTTATGATATCCATAAAGTGTGATTAGGAATCCATGAATGTTGTATCATGTAGAGGAGATGAACTTCCTGAGCTTGATCTTTGGATATTTCATGTCTTGTGCATTTCACTAACAAAGCTAAAATGCTTGTCCCCATTTAGGATTGTTGTTGTTGGATTCGAGTCTTGACTTTGGATGAGCTCTCGTGTTGCTTTAAGCTCATTTTCCAGTGTCTGCGATGTGAACGCGTGTCGGATCTTGAGTGAGGATGGGGGTGGTTTAGGGCCATGACCTAGGCCTTTAATATATCCGAGATCTTGAACTGTGACTGAGCCATGTCTCTCGGCTCGAGATAAAGGCTTGACCCATTTGTGGGACACGGAAAATCGTATTTTCTAAGGAATAGTAAATGTTTGGTTAAAACCAGATTTTTAGATCTCGGATAATGAAACGAACTTCCGTTGAAATCGTAAATGAAATTTAAATTTCTGCGCGTCGAATTTCGTTAGATTCAGGGGTGGTGGGTTTCACGTTTTTCGGTGTAGGGTGTCGAATGACACATGGCAAGATAAGGGGATACTGTTTGGCACCACAAATTATTAATGACCTTGGCGTGAAGTAGTGGCCCTTGATTAAGCGTGTGGGAATTGAGATCCATAGCCGAGAATGAAGCCATGTGGTGGATGATGTCATAAAAGAGGGATTTATGAAACTAAGAAAATTATGGGAAAAGGAGAGTACCGATTTGGTTTGAGGAAGGAGAGGGAGAATTTCCTCCCATTTAGTACAGAGATGAGGACTTCTCCAGGTGAAAGGACCAGGAGAAAAGAGAAAGGAGAAAATGAGGAGAAAATGAGGAGAGAAAATGAGAGGGAGAAGAAAAGGAGAAAGAGAGAAAAAGTAAAGCAAAAAGGAAAAAGAATTAGTGGAGAGGAAGATCTGATGTGAACATGGAAATCCTAGAGAAAACGTCTTCTCTCCCCAATTGTAGGCGATCGGCCAGGCCAGTTCTTTCGAACAAGAGGGAAGTGTTCTACGGAGAACAACGCGTGGACTAGGTTTTTGGGAGTTTCTTCAACACCAAGAGTAGGATATTTTCCCTACTTGGTTTACTTTAGCCTAAAACTTTATAATGGTAGGGGTTGCTTATGGGAGGCCATGAGGCCATGTATATTAGTTCAAACTTTGGAATTAATGGGTATGGATTAAATGACCGGTTGCATGGGCTGTGTAAAGTTAGGGTTTTAATTAGGCGGATTTCTAGGTATCATGGTTGTTTGATGTGATGATAAGGTTGGAACGAAATGGTTCATGTTTGCTAGGGACCGTGGGGTACCACCTGTTGAGTGGTCCCAAGTTTGTGACTCCATCTGAGTGTTATTGTTGCATGAATAACATGTTATGTGAAAATGGGATATTGATGCATGCTTGTTGATGTATTAATATGTTTTGGTACGGAGGTATATTATATGTATAAATTATAATTTTCCATGGTTTGTAAATGTTTGGCTAGTGCTCATTCATGGCATAACATGAGGAAAAATGCATTGGCATCATGCATTTCATATGCACGGGCCACATCGCGCCGCCTGCGGTGCGGTAAGGTTTATTCATCGTGAAGCCAGAATGGGTCGTGAACTCGAAAATGGGGACAAAGTCCAAGGTAGATTCACTCTAGTGTGTAAATGATCAAAATGATAAATTACATGTTTTGGGCTGAGCAAGTTGGGGTAGATCCCCCCGTGGGGTGAAAGTCCCACATATTATTCACTAGACATGAATCCCGGCGATGTAAGTTCGTGAAAATGTTGAAAAGTTGGATACGCGGAGGCGTCCCATTTCGTAAAACCCTGAAACTGCGGGCCCACAAAATAAAGGAAAAGCAAATCAAAATCAGTTTTTGATAAATAAATCGAGGGTTTTCCAATGGTTTGGGTCAGTGGTGTGTGACTAGTTTATTTCACATTTGGCACCCTCGTGTGTGAGGAGTCTGGCTGGGACTCGTAGTGGTGAGCATGAGGGGTTGCATCTCATGCATGTTATAGACATTTCATATAGAGAATAATTGTATGGAATGTGATTGATCAGATATATATGCTATTGCATATGCATTTTAGGTGGGGAGTAACCTCTGTAGGAGAGAATTTTCTACTGGCTTTGCTCACCCCCGTCGTGGGACCCTTTCGTACAGACTATCCAGTGGAGGATCAAGACTCAAATGGCAGAAGTTTTTTAAGAAAGTCGAAATGCTTTAAGAAAATATTTGTAAATATGTATAAATCTTTTTGTAGAACAAACATGAAAACTATGAGAAAATAGTTGAGATTTTTGTTATATGAGTACGGATGTATGGGCCCCATGTGGCTATTTTACTCAGGTATGCATCTCGTGATACCAGACGATGTAATTACAGGTCGACGGTAGTCAACGACACCCCGATTTGGGGCCACAACCACCTTCTCGCATCAAGCTTTGCAACTCTAACATATTCTTTCCTACAAAGACAAAGAAAAATAAATATTTGGAGCACATATCATAATGTTTTTTTATAGCATGTTCTTTATGAGTAATATAATTTTGGAAGGTTTAGATCCATTTCAATAGCATAAGTATAAATTTTTCCTACTATACATAGAAAAAAATAGTAAAACTAATGTAATATATTGATGTAACATTTGCAAATCATCAAGTGAACATCACAAAATTCTAATTTGAAAAACAATTGTTAATAGTAATTTAATTAAAATTACAAATAAGTTCATGAATTGTCAAATAAATAAAGAAGTACAAGATTTCTAAAGAAAACTCACAAAAGAAGTTTGTGCTTCTTGGTTTACCCAACCATTCTCAGAAGTCCAATGCATTAACTTGAAAGCTCCTATTCGGCCCGGTGTCATTCGGGTTGTGTCGTGCCTAAATAACAATATGAAAAATAAGTAAACAATATGAATATACTCTTAAGAAATAATAGACTAGTTAAAAATCTCTCAAATAAATTTGCATCCATTACAATCACAATTAGTAAAGAACCTAAGAAATATCTTTTATTAATAACCATATTTGTATTTGTTATTCACAGTAATGTAAAGTCATTCTCTGATATTGTATTTCAATATAATTTTTGTTATATTATTTTTTTTTTCAAGCCAAAACTATAATTCTTATAATAAATTGATTCACTTATGAAGAAAGAAACAAATGTATGTGTTTTGTATAAAAATGTATATTATAAAATTCTTACAAGTCACAATATCTATTGTAAAGGGAAAATAGTTAAAACACATATAAAAAAATAATTGACATACTTAATTTGGTAACTATCTATTTATTAAAATACTACAAGATATCATTAAATAGATATATAACAATCAAATTTCAACTTTAAGAATTCAATTTGATTGCCTTAAATCCACCTCATACATATATAATATCAAAAATACATCCTTGCTATAAATATTATGGACATTGTATATAAAAGTTATGTAAATAACATAAAACTTATTATAGAAACAAATGTTATCCTATTTCAATTTAACATAGTGGTTATTGTATAGAAATACACTTACTTTATAAAATAACATTAAATTCAAGGGTAAACAAGACATGTATTACAACTTCAACATAATCGCTATTGTTTAGACATACATTAAGTTTTGTAAATAAATGCGAATCTAAGGCTAAACAAGACATGCAAGGTAAAAATATTCAAAATTTTCACTCACACTAAGTCTTTATGCATAGAATTGCAATGACATCCACCATAGCTTTTGATAACTCAAGAATAATTTTAGATGCGGCAAAGTACTTGACAACCAAACTTAAAGGATTTAATAGCAATATTAAGTCTCATAAAAGATTCAATATAATAACGATAAATATTGAGATAGATAATTATGAAGGAAGATGAAAGTTGATATATCTCATTGAACTATAGAAAATCATTGATGAAGTATAATAATCAATATTAATTTTAGAAGCATCAATAAAGTCGAGAATTGTTTTTAAATTTTACCAATTCTTCCACATGTCATACAAAGGATCGTGATCCCCTCGATGGGTAAAAGGAAACTTCTTTCTATTTTCGGTGTTCAACATTGAGTGTCATTATATGATTAAAAGTTAAAATCAAAATTTTCGCATTAAGATATAATATTATGTTTCACATAGCAAATCAAACCAAACAAGATTTTGATGAAGACTTCACCTGAAATTTTTCCGAGGCAAATCTATCACATAACCAATCCCATTGCCTTTGATCACTAACATGTTTATATGGATGTTGTTTTGCCCTCGCCATTTATTGAGAACTTCTTGGAATGCTTGTGACACTTATTCCTATGCTCTCTATACCTTGCAGCCATTTTATTTTCGATGGCCTTCTTCACATGATTTTGGGTAAGATCAATTATAAACTTTTCCTACACCACAAATAGTAAAATAAAATATATTTAGGTTTGTAAGTGATAAAACATGGATAATAACAACTTATATATAAAAATTTTACCATAATAGTTAGATAGTTTTACTCTTATTCCAAGTCACAATAAAAACAAGGTTAAGTCTATCACTAAAGTTCATTTATTAATCATAATGTATCAATACTTAAATGTGTTTAGGCAAAATAAAAATTATAAGGAAAAAAGATAATTGTTTACCTATATGGGATTCTAATTGAGATGGTCACAAACATTCTAAATTATAAGATATCATGATAATGTAAGGATAGTCTCAAGAAGATTGAAAAGATAATAAAATAACAAGTATCACTAACTCACAAAATTTGAAGTTAGAATGTATTAATAAAGTAATTCAAGGACTAACAATTTATTTGATTTGGTTCTTTAAACTACATTTTAGAGTTAATTAATCCTCCATCGTAATTTTAGAGTTTAAATTTTATTTTCTCATAATATTTACACAAATAAATGGAAAAAACAAGAATGTATTTCTTTCATGTTCAAACTAAAGATAACATAAAAATTTTACAACCATATCAACAAAAAAATGGAAGTCGCATTATAACAATAATAATGATAACAAAAAATGATAATAATGCAAAAGCATACACTCATATGATATCAACACCAAAACAATTTTAACAACACTATCAAAGCGTGCAAACTTTAAATCAGTATGACACACTCATGTAACACTTCTAATTGTAAACAAAAAAGGTCCTCATTACTTTTTTTTCATATACATGTTTAGGTTTACATATACTATATGCATTTCAATAGTGATATAAAATTTAATCACATTATTGCACATGAGAGTGAACAAAAATAATTAAACAACTATATATCAAATTATGAAAATCTTTAAACATCATACCTGCAATTTCTCCATCATGAAAACTTTATCACTCTCGGATATATCAGCCCACTTCTCAACATCCAATGGTGCATAGTTTCTTACAATGGTCCCTATCTCTGATTTCATTCTACTACTATTGACACCGGTTGGAGCATTATATTCTGGTTTAATTTCAACCCCACAAAGTGGACGATTTCCATTGGCTTGAATCAATTTGTCAGTCCCAACACCTCGAGTATCTCCTCGAAATTTCTTACGTTCTATACATTCACAATTAAAATTAATTAGTTCATATAAATTGTTGTTTTAGAAAAATAAAATGTTGTCATAGCAATTGTTATCATGTTCTCCATAAGTTAATTCAATATGCATAGAAATATATCTATTCATACCTTAAACTTTCAAATGTTTATGGTGACTACATTATATCAATCATTAATTAATATATTTTTAGTTCAACTTAAACAATTCTAATTAATAATTTAGAGTAACATCATTAAACCAAATAAATATAGGATTAGACATATTTAAGATATAACAAGTATTAATATTATGTCCAATAAGCTAATCCAATATCTTACCGCTGGTAGAATCACCATCCAAGGTAGGGGTGTTAGTTGGGATAGAAGGCATCCGACTCAGATTCAATGTTGCTTCGGGCTATAGTATCCTCTTACATCCCTTGACCTGCATGACTTCTATCTACAATCGATCGCTCTGACTATGACTACGAGTCATTCTTTGAGCTAAATTATTATAAAATTATAATAATTAATTATCACATGTAATTCATTTAAAAAAAAATTGACTTGTTAAATAAACATACAAAAGTTCATAATTTTAATTATATTCCAATATATTCAAAAATAAACTTAACTATTTCTTTATCAACATTGCTCAACTCGGCAATTCTATGATGTACAAAGAAGAAGAAAAATTCACTTTTTGCTCGACGTGGTTCAATTTAAACTTGTAAGACCAGAAATTCCAATTTCAATGGTGCAAAACTTAATTTTGATTACAAAATTATAATTACGGTTAAAAGTCCGTAATTAATTCTCTAGACCTCGATGACGAACGGATTGCACCGCTGAATCGCCACGCGAAACGTGGTCAGCATTTAAAATTTCGCACTTATCGGAGACGCTTCAGCTCAAGACGCTTTTCGAGGCATCGCGCTGTGCCTTAAAACGATTTTTGCTGCATCGAAAAGGCGACAACAAGACGTGGTACTACGTATCTACAAGTGGTACGCAGTGCAGAACGATGCAGTACCCGGACGGCTCGGCGTAGGCCGAATATCAAATCCTCCTGAAAGGCGACGAACGCTATTTTTTGAATTGTTAAGTTGAATAAGACGAAATAGTGAACATGGTTGTCTTCTCCACCTAAGCTAAAAGAGCAAAACGTGACTTTCAAGAGGGGTGAGGTCCGGGTGAGCGCCCTGTCATTTTTTTTAGAGAGAGAAGCTTAAGCTTCTCTCCAGATTTGCTAGATCTGTACCGCCTAGCCTTTCTGCATTTGAGAAGGGAAAAACGACTATCGAAACGTGCTACGCTGCGGACTCCCGTTTTAGTGAGTTTCTTCAAACTCTCAAGGCAGATTTTCTCCCTACTGTGGCTTTATTACCGCTTTTAGCGCTGAACGTTTCAGCCGACAGCTATTTGAAATGTTGGACGGCCCCAAACATGGGACCTAATTAATACAAATTTTGAAGTTAGTTCAAATGGAGCGTACTGCAGCTGCTCCATGGCCGTGTGGGTATGAAATGGTAGTGTTCTCAATCATGTATTGGTTGGATTTGAGCCTGGTGAGTCATGGAAATACTGGGTTCAAAACATGAACCTAGATTAATTGAGTGTTTGGGAATGTAAGAAACCCTGTGGTTCATCGCTCCTTTAGAATAGTGATCCAAAATGTATTTTTGGGAAAACCTCGTGTTTGGTTATAATTTGAATCGAATTGCTTATGTTTGAACATTAGCCTGCTAGCTAATTTTGGTGTTTGAAATGATAAATTACATAACATGTTTGTGCATTTAATTTTAATGTGAATATATTTGTGTTATATATTTGCATGTGATTAGACCGTATTGGAATCGGTACATGCATTCCATATGCAATCGGATCACCCTAGATTATAGGAGTGGGAGAGTGCATGAGATGGTCTGGCAAAATGGGCCTGAGGGTAGTCTAAAATATAAATTACCTGAGGGTAGTCCACAAACTTAAAATATCAATCGTCTGAGCGGCCCAACTAACATTCATCTGAGGGTAAATTAATAAACAATTTATATATCAATCGTCTGAGCGCCCAATTGATATTCACATCGGAGGGTAGTCCATTAAACAATTAATATATATCAATCGTCGGAGCCCTAATTGATATATATTCACTCCAGGGTTGCCCACTAATAAATCAGTCAATAATTCTCATACAAGGCTTAGCGAGTGTGAGAGAGTCGGCTGAGGACTCCTGATCCGAGTTGGCAAACAAGTGTAGACATTCAAGTAGGATCATGCATTTGCTTGAATGTGTGTTTAAATTGAACATTGCACCGCACTTAGGTGGGTGAGTAGCCCACTTAGTATTATTCTCCCCATCGAGCTTTAGCTCACCCCGTCGTGATCCCCTTTTCACAGTATTGTGGAGCGTGCAAGGAGACTCCGCCGTCCTAGAGGCGTAGTTTAGAAGCTGAAAGCCTGATTGTGGCTTTGATGACTTCATGTATTAGAATTTCTCTAATCTTAATATATGTATTGTTTAAGAGTAAAATATTAACTCTTGAAACTATTGATATAGTTTCCGATATATTGTGTCGAGTACAGCTTGACGGGCCTGCGGCCAGATTGATATAAGGTATATTGCATATATATTGTCGACAGGACGTGAATGCGTGTATATATACTAGTTTTGTATTCGCAGAGCCTTCCCTCGTACGTGTAATCTGCTGGCTGCAGTGGAATGTCATCATCGATGATTCTTATTTAGGTATTCGATAGTCGGATGAAAGAGTCATCAACGGACCCCCGGGGTTTTCAGCGCCACGGCTTGCATCGAGCTAGGCATACGTATCACCTGTGAGCTCGGTTTGGGTATCCATCACCACATGGGTGGTTTGATGTTGAGTTTAGGTAATGGATTACCTAGAAAATCAATGATAAAATCAGTATACTACGTAAGTAACGTGTGTTGACGTGTTTTGTGTGATTTGGTGAAGTATCGTGTGATTGATGAAATGTTGTGTGAACATCCGATGATTGCGTATACCATGTCGCGCGTGTGTTGGTGTGCTTGACATGTTTTAGGTGTCGAGTTGTGAATGATGTGTGCTTGGTGATTAGCACATGAATGTGTAAAAATGAAAAGAATAAATTTATAAATTTATTTGGCCTATTAGGGCGAAAGTACTTTCTCTTAAGTTGAAGAAAATCAGAGAAAAATAAATTTTTAATAAATTTATTGGATGAAGATTGAAGAAAATGGAAGAAAATAAATTTTTATAAATTTATTTGAGTGGAGAAATTTTTTTTTAGTGGAAAAACTGGAAAAGAAAATAAAATTTTATAAATTTGTTTGGTTAAAAGGAGGAGAAAATAATTTCCTAAGATTTTACAAATTGAAAATTGAAGAAATGGAGAAAAATAAATTTTTACAAATTTATTTGAGTATTATGGAAAATGAAAAAAAAAATAAAAATAAAAAAATTGATTTTTGTGATTTTTAGTGATTTTTCCAATTTCTGGAAATAAATGAAAAAAAAAAAGAAAAGAAGATATAAATTTTTTGTGCGTAAAAACCAATCAAGATCGCCTAAGTGTGTCGTGACACACCTCTTCAGATCGCGGATCGTGGTACCGGTGAGGCTTCGGGGTTAGCAGGCTGGCGATACAAATTGTGTACGTAACCGAAGGACAAGGTGGCCGGGCAGCGCCGGGCGCAGCCAGGAAGCGCTGCGGGGGCACGGGCGCCGGGCGCGGCGGCGCTGGCGCAGTGCAGATAAGCACGGCTACCGGGCGCCAGGCCGGGCGTGCGTGGACGGGCGCTGGGCGCGGCGCGACGGGCGCGCAATACGCCAAGGCAGAGGGGCTAGCCGCGCTGGCGCGCAGCGCAGCCGACGAAAGCGTAAAGCAGATACGCCGCGCCGCGTGCGAAGCCGGCTGGGCAAGCGCTGGCGCAGTGCGCGGCGCGGCAGCGCTGGGCAGCGCCAGTCGGGCGCCGCAGCCAGCGCTGCCATGCGCCTGCCTTCGGGCGTGGCCTGGCGCCGGTCAGGCATGTGCAGCCGGGTCACCGGGCCAGCTTTGCCTTGGTGAACCCGGCCTCGCTCTCGACTCGCTTGATCTCGACACTCGCATCGTTCTCGAGTCAATCTTGGGGAAAAAAATTTCGAAAAAAAAAAATTTATTAAATTAAAATAAAATCAAATAAAATCAAATAAAATTTGATAAAATTTTAAAATAAAATTTTCAAAAATAAAGTTTTGAAAATAAAATTTTGTTGAAAACAATATTTTAAACGCGAATGATTATGTGATAAGACCGAATATGGTGTATGATTAGTGTCTCGTGGTCGTGGCTATGCCTTGTAGACATCAGATTGATTTAACTACCAATTAAAATCGTGATCAAGGCGCAGAGTTTCAGAGGAAATTATATGCATGGTGGAAATGCGTATAGAAAAAGGCGTAATGCTATGTTAGGAATTTGACCAGGTTTTCGGGGTACCGAATGAACAAGAAAGTTTAACCTTATTGAAATGAATGAATCAAGTGGTTGAAATTCTGTAGCCGCCACTTAGGAAATGAACGGGTCAGTTCGTGGTTGTCAAGTTTATTAATACTCGGCGATCCGTGACGCTAGTTAGGATCAAATGAAAATTACATGAATCGTGTTGCCATTTGACCAATGTAGATGGCTAGTAGAGGGCGAGGACGAGAGAATGCCCACTGGAAAAACAGTCGGCACAATCGTTGCTCGATTAGCGGATCTTTGCCGAGGTCGTAGGTATTACAAATAATGCTATAGTACCGCTAGTAAAGATGTAGTCGAAGATCCTAGTAACCCCAGAGGTTTAGGACGTATCATCCTCCGACATTCACAGGGGGAAAAGATTGGATGGTGGACGACCATTGGTTCATGCAGATTGAGAAGGTGTTAGAGGCTATGGAGGTTACCTCTGACGCGACCAGGATTAGACTAGCTGTGTTCTAGCTAGAGAATGAAGCCCAAATAGGGTGGAAATGGGCAAGGACCTCTAGAGACCTTAGGAGGAGCCAAGGTATAGTCTCTACCCTGTGGGATTAGGCGCAGAATAAGAATGTTAGGTCGAGGTTGCGAGTTAGAGATCTCGAGGACTCTACTCACAGTGGACCTGAGGATCATGGACATGTCAGAGTTCGATGTCATCCTCGGGATGGATCGCTGACAAGCCAAGGTTGTTATCGACAGAGCGCAGGAGAGTTACCGCCACATTACCGTGATCTGCATCTATGTTGTATTTCAGTGGGGCAAGACCTATATTTTGCCCCCAGACAAGATATGAGTCCAAATGTTAGACTGGGCCATGTTAGCTAACAGCCCACCCTAGAGGATCGAGGTGAGAGATCTGCACTTAGATCTAACTCGAGTGGTTTGCGAGTACGCTAATACTTTCTCCGTGATGGCTTACCCGACTACCTCCACATAGGGATGTAGACTTCGGGTATCGGGAAGTTACACCTTTTGAGATTTACTCCATCTCTATGACTAAGATAGATGGCACTAAGCCAGTCAGGAGGACTCGCAGTCCAACTACAAGGGCTATTGGACAAGGGGGGATTATTAGACCGAAAGACTTCATCACGGGCGCTTCGGTTCTAGTTGCAAGAAGGCGGGTGTTCTTCGATCGCATTGACTACCGGTGAATTGAACGTGGTTACGATCTGCACTCGCACCCATTACCAAGGATTTCCTCGATACTTATTCGATCGGGGCCGAGGAGTGCGAGTCTACTCCAAGATAGGCCTCCGCACTGGTTATCATCAACTGAGGGTTAGGGAGATAGATATCCCTAAGACGGTGTTTCGACTGCTATGGGCACTTTGAGCTTCACGGGTGATGCCCTTTGATCGACGACGCGCTTAACAAAGATTCACGGATCTCATGCATATGTGATATTCCAACCCTATCTGGGACGCTTTATCGTAGCTTTTCGCGCGACGACATTTGATCTACTCCCGCCGAGTGGGAGCATGAGTATCACTCGAGGGATTGTTTTACAACCTGTTAAGAGACCATCAAGCCAGGTCGCCAAGTTCAAGAAGCTCCCGAAGTTTCGCTTTACCGCAGGTGAGAGAGTTTGAGATATCGCGGGTGTCGCATCCGGCGCTAGCCTAATCTAGAAGGCTGAGGCGCGGATGCTGGGAGAGACCGGAGCCACCCTTCGAGATACGTAGTCTCGATCGGGCTGGATATTACAGAGATTCGAGAATGGTCGAAGTTGTCCATTCGGGACTCGATCGCAGGACTCGCCCGCCGGGCATGGACCCATGGTCGAGTTAGCCCCACCACCAGAGAGAGACTGAGGATACTTCTAACACTCGGGATACCTGGGTGTTGGTGACGAGGGAGGATCGGCCTTTCTCCTAGTTCTGAGAAGAGTGCGTACACTTCTCGTTCACACTAAGTTTCAAGACTAGGCTGATTGAGCATGAGTGATGGGATTTCCCCTCAAACTGATCCCAGTTATCTGGGACAATGCAGCCCCAATGGGCCTGTGTGAGACGTGAGAGTATACAGCTTCATTCTCCACACCCTGCGGGCCGAGGAACCGCTCTGGGCTTCGAGGTGCTATACAAGCATCTCCAAAGAACACATGTGCCGAGGGGCCGTGAGTGTGGGTCGGTCGTGATTGTGATCAGAAGTCACAAGAACTAAGCGCAGCTGACCTTAGCTGGGTAGACGATCGCTGTCATGTGTCGTTTGACATGGATAAGCTGACAACCACCGGTTGTTAGTAATTGAGACCCAGCCTGGTTGTCATACCCGATAATCTAGCATCGATTTTGGGCTTGAGGTTAAGGCTTTAGAGAAGCTGTGCATGATGAACCCCCAGATGTGGTGAGTCGACCGATAAGTCGGGATTATGAGCGAGAAATCTCCGATCTCCGCTCATGGTGGACCCGGGAGTGGTGCACGGTATGGTCATTCACCACTCATGGTGAGCGTGGGTTGAGTTGTCTTTAGACTACGTCCAATGAGACTCATAGTTGAAACAGGAAATGTAAGAGGCTCGGCGTAAGCCGAGAAGTTACTGTGCCCGAGATGAAACACAGTGGATGTTTTTAAGTTATCGCGTAGACTTAGAGTCGAAAGGATGGGAGCCTGGGGTGACTGAGGTTCGATACCCTTTGAAATTTCATCGATGTTGTCAGAAGCCAAGGGCTCGGTAAATGGATGATATGCATGTCATGGATTGAGCTGGATGCACCATTGATTGTCAAGTGATCAGACCTTAGGGAAGGTCGTAGCTTACACGCCTGCCAGTAGGGTTAGTGTATATGGATTATATACGTAAGCTGGGAGGACATGCCGCGGAGCATGTGTCCTGGGTCATAAGGGTAGAGGAGCAACTGCCCTTAGTGGAATTCGCCTACAACAACAATTATCAGGCGAGTATACAGATGGCACATGTGAGGCATTGTATGGGAGGCCATGTAGATCACCGTTTTGTTGGACCGAGGTGGGAGAGAGCTCCATCACTGGTCCTGATCTGATTAGAGACACCTTAGAGAAGGTGAGCTTGATACGATAGCGTCTTCTCATGGCTTAGAGCCGACAGAAGAGCTATGCTAATGTGTGATGTCGACCCTTAGAGTTTAGTAATCACGTTTCCTGAAGGCAGGTGATTCCTGGGCGAGAGAGGTCGCCCGGCAAGCTCGGGAAGCCATCGCCAGATTCATTAGACCTCTCGAGATACTCCAGTGGCTGGGCACCGCGGCGCAGACCGGTTAGCTGCCATCGCCTCAAAGATGTCGCGTCCACGATGTGTTTCCACGCTCATGCTCCCGATATATATACTCCGGGATCCACCATACGCTGACAAGATGATTGAGGTCGGGACACCGACGACCTTTCAGATGTGACCAGTACAAGATTGGTTAGCCAGCGATCGTGCTTTTTGCGACGCAAGACCTGCGTAGGCTAGTGAGAGTGCTAAGGGCGGCAACGGTGGGAGCGGAGGAGTCAACGTGGGAGCGAGACACGATGCGGCTACCTATCCCTTCGCTTAGGATGAAGATATTTGATTTGTCGCTTAAGGTTTAATGATTAGCAAAATTATAATTACGGTTAAAAGTCCCGTAATTAATTTTCTAGACCCTGGATGACTAAACTGATTGTACCGTTGGGAATCGTCACGCCGAATGTAGCTAGCACGTAAAATTTCGCAATTTGTCGAGACAATGAGTTCAAGACGCTTTTCGAGGCATCGCTTCGTCAGAACGATTTTTGTTGTGACGTAAAGGCACAAATAGCATGTACTCAAGGTACCATAAGGGTAAGGAGTAGAGAAATGATGAAAATGGATCACGAGGTAGTCAATATCAAACTGTAAAGAAGGACGAACGCCATTTTTTGAATTGTTGTTGAATAAGACGAAATAGTATGGTCAGTTTCTCTCCACCTAAGCCGAAAGAGCAAAACGTGACTTTCAAGAGGGGCGAGGTCCAAGAAATGAACAAGTTTCATGTGAGAGAGAAGTTTAAGCTTCTCTCTTCCAAAGTGAGATTCAGTCGCCTGCAGCCTTTCTGCATTTGAGAAGGGAAAACGATCTACGTGAACCAGGCTACGCGTGGACTTCGGTTTTAGTGAGTTTCTTCTCAAACTCCCTGCAGGATTTTCTCCCTACTGGGGTTTTATTACTCGCTTTTAGTGTTTTTCGAATGTTTGAGTCGATTGAGGCCATTGAGTTGGATCTAGCCCCAAAACATGGGACCGACTAATACAAATTTTGTTAGTCCAAATGGATGCTCTCGTAGTCGCTTCCATGGCCGTGTGGGTATGAAAATGGTGTGTAGTGTTTTGAATCGCGGGCCATGGGATTTGAGGCCTGTGAGGTCAGAAATACGGGTTCAAAACATGAACCTAGGGGATTAATTGAGGTTGGGAACAAAGAACCCTTAGGGCTTTCATCGTTCCTAGAATAGTGATCCAAAAAATGTATTTTCGGGAAAACTCCGTGTTTGGTTAAGTAATTTGAATCGAATTGCTTATGCTTCTGAACATTAAATTGCCGAGCTAATTTTGGTGTTTGAAATCATAAATTACATAACATGTTTGTGTGATTTAATTTTTAATGTGAATATATTTGTGTTATATATTTGCATGTGATTAGACTGTATTGGAACTGGCATACATGCATTCCATATGCACTGGATCACCCTAGGATTATAGGAGTGAGTGCATGAGATGAGTCTAGAGGAAAATGGGTCGGAGGGTAGTCTAAAATATAAATTATCGGAGGGTAGTCCACAAACTTAAAATATCAATCGTCGGAGCGGCCCAATTAACATTCATCGGAGGGTAGTCCACAAACAATTTATATATCAATCAGTCTGGAGCGCCCAATTGATATATTCTACCCGAGGGTGTCCATTAAACAATTAATATATATCAATCGCTTCTGAAAGCTGCCCAATTGATATATATTCATCGGAGGGTTGCCCATCAATAAATCAATAATTCCTGCAAGGCTTAGGGCGAGTGTGAGAGAGTCGAGGACTCCTGGATCCGAAAGGTCATGTAGACATTCAAGTAGGATCATGCATTCCGCTTGAATGTGCTTAAATTGGAACATTGCACCGCACTTAGGTGGTGAGTGGTAGCCCACTTAGGGCGATTCTCCTCATCGAGCTTTAGCTCACCCCGTCGTGATCCCCTTTCACGTACAGGAGCTGGGCAAGGAGACGGCTCGTCCTAGAGGCAGAGTTTAAAGAAAAGCCGGATTGTGGGCTTTGATGACTTCAGACATGTGTATTAGAATTTCTCTCTAATCTTAATATATGTATTGTTTAAGAGTAAAATATTAACTCTTGAAACTATTGGATATAGTTTGGATATATTGTGTTGAGTACAGTTGATGGGCCCAAGTGGTCGTATTGGATATATATACTACATATATTGTTGATCGTATGTGTGAACGCAGTATACTAGTTTTGTATTCGGGGTAGAGCTCCTCGTGCACAAAGGACTCGTCCGATTTCGTGAAAATGCCCAGTCACCCGACATTCACGAGTATTCCGCCGGTTGACGAGTAGTCAACGGACCTCCGGGTTTTGGGGCGCTCCACGCTTTTTGAGTTCACCCCAGGCTTCCTCGGAGCCGGGGAGGTGCCACCCACACTATGGACTCATCTCGGCCACGCATTGGCCGGTTTAAGCCTTCCTTACTCACTGCTTAAACTGTGGACATCCACCCCGCATGCCCGGTCAAATCTCATTGACGAGTGCCATTTTCCGTGAGAGCCTCTGACTGGCGAGCCAAGGAGAAGAGAGATCACCAGTATCACCTCACCACCAACCGAGCTAGAACCGAAGACTCGAGCGATCCCATCGACCCGCTAGCTAAGCGTACTTCTGACGAGAGTAGTACTTCAGGGGATGGGTGACCTCCGGGAAGTCCCGAGCCCGCCTTGGTAGTGAGAGTGTGTCTGGAGTGATTATATCTCCTTAACTCGTAGGATCGAACTCTCACGAAGGCGAAAGAAATGGTCAATGGGGATTCGACCGACATCTCCGGCGGGATGTCCCTGAGGGGCAAGAACAGGTGAGCCAAGGGCTAAGGCCGGGGCAAGATACTGTGAGCCGGGATGGGGTCCCATAGTGATGGGTGGCACCCTCCGTCGGAGTAGGGCCAGGGGGTGGGCCCTCACAAAACTAATTCACCATACTCAATGTGGAATTTTCTAATTCATCATGCTTATTGTGGAATTTTTGTTAAGATTTTTATGTTTTCTATAATCTTTCAATTTTAGGATAACACTTAGTATGTAATCTTACATTTTTACCAATATCTTGCATAGGTTATTTGTATCAACTTTGTCACTATCATTACAAGTCATCCTGCACACTGAGCATTAAGAAATTACAAAAATTAGTTAAAGAAACATATGATATTGTTCAACACTAAGATATTTTTATAGCTTTAGCATTAATAAGTCTATATATAGTTGTAACACCCCGTCCCGAGAGAGTGTACCGTGCATGATATTGTAGGGGTGTATAAGAGTACCAACTGTCACATTGTAGTATTTTGGAGATGAAATTAGGAAATTATAAATTTTGGAACCCGGAATTTGGTACTTAAAACAAGGGTACAATTGTCATTTAGCAAAAAGGATATGTAAGGCTAAGTTAGAGATGGGCCATAGTAGGAATTTCAAAAGTTGGATTTGCAATATTTAAATGCTTGAGGACAAATTTGCAATTAAGGAAAGTGGATGGGGTGAAAGTATACTCACTTGAAGTTTAAATAGTAAAATAATAATAATGAATTGCCATATAATTTTTCGTGGAAGTATTTAAAATTTCAGATCTCGGATGACCTAAACTGATCGCGCCGTTAAGTTCAAGTTCCTCGCTGAATCTAGTGACCTAGAAAAGTTTCGTTGAATTCAGACAAATGGAATATTTTACGACTTCTAGGCTTAATGATAAAGAGTGAAATCGAACCGAATTTTGAAAAATTCAAAATGGCAAATATGTAAAGAATATTCAATTAGGGATAAATAAAATTGAAACCGACAAAAATAAATTGTTTTGGTTGAAACGACAGAGAAAGAAAGAAAAAAGGACATGTGGGTCCCACTTAAATAAAATAAATAAAAAAAGTTAAAATCAAAAGGGAAGAAGGGCCCACAAATAAGGTGACTGGGTGGAGTGGCGTAGAGAGAGAGGCAAGTATGATTTTTTTTAGTTTTATTTTTTTATCTTCTTTCTTAGATTTATAAAAATCGACCGGGTTTGATTGGCTTCTGATAAACACGAAAAGTGCTCTACGAGACGAGGGCTACGCCAGGTACCAAAAACACTGGATTTCACCGAGAATTAAAATATGCGAAAAACCCAAATTTTTAGTTTTTCTCATCTACGCTATTCTAGTGGTCGAATTTTTCTGACCAAAGTTTGCTACTCTACACAATGAGTTACACACATTCAAAATCTGGCTTTTGTTAAACTTGAAGAGCAAGTGGGAAATTTTCCTACTTGTATTATTTCCTCGAGCCTAAAGACTATATAACGGCTTAAATATTCTTAGAGGCTATAAATTCAGTCCCAAAATTTTTAGACTGAGTTTAGGGAATTTTAGGAAATTTTAGGAAATTTTGGGACTATTTTCGAACAAATCTCACAATTTCTGGACTGCTTTTCGACGCTTTTGGTTAAAATTTCAGGATTGTATTCGGACAGTCCAGACATAATTTTCAAAAATGTTTTTGGGTGTTTTTAGACTCTATGGAAAGTCCCTTTTTAGTCTATAATTCAGCCATATGCTCATGAATGGCATTGGGGCCCACATATTTTCTGAAAATTTTAATTGTAAAGACCGCCAGCGCAAATCGCTGTTTGCGGTTTGACGTGTGTGATCTAATACATCGAAAAGCAAAGAAAGCAAGTTGTACAATACGGAAAGTCATGAATCGCCGTTTTAGCAAAGAGGTGAGTGCTCTAAACTCATTTTCCAAATACTAGTGTATTATTATTATTATTATAAACTGTTTTGCACTGGTATTTCATGGTTTCTAAATTGTAAACCATCTTTCAAGCAAGCAAGTAAGTAAATGGTTTTTGAATAATTAAACCATTTTTCAAGCAAGCAAGCAAATGGTTTTGAGTTAAACCATTTTTGAAAAGTAAGTAAATGTTTTCAAAATTGTAAACCATCTTTAAGGCGTAAGTAAATGGTTTTGAATAATTAAACCATTTTTCGTTAAGTACAAATGGGTTTTAAATTGTAAAACCATTTTCAAAGAGCAAGCAAGCAAGCAAAGAATGTTTAGAAAATGTGCCTCCCTAGTTCTAAGCAAGCAAACCGGTCGAGGTGGCCCTGGGATGCGGCATCTAAGTACAGCAGTGGATTCATACATTTATTGGGGCTTTTGCCTCGGGTCGGCAAACTTAGACATACATCATGCATTAAAGGAGACCGTGGCACGCATGGAGTATATAAGGTTATGAGCTCTAACTAAATTATGGTGATGGCGAGCCTGCGTCAATTCCACCATATCACCGGAAAAAGGTGATGCGACCCGTGTCCTCCACCAAGACGGCCGCCTGTGCTCCGTGTTCACTAGGGTACAATAAGTAAAAAAATAGGCCTCAAAGGGTTGATGTTTTATGAGCATGATATACGCTTGAAAATCAACCATTGGTTCCCCTTGGCCGCCAGCCTCCGGAGAGTTTTAAAGCAAACTATTGAGCCAAGCCCCGCTTAGATTTCAAACGACGGCCGAGAGCTAAGCTCCCGTGATTTTAAAGCAAACGGTTGAGCCTGTGCCCTGCTTTATTTTCAAAGCATGCGGTTGAGCCAAGCTCCTCGCTTTGAAAAGTTTGAGAAACTTTTAAAGCAAAAGGTTTGTGAAAGGTTTTAAGAAACTTTTCAAGCAAGATAAAGCAAGCAAAGCAAGAGAAGTTTTGAGAAGTTTTATAAACTTCTAAGCAAGCAAGAATGAGAGTTTTATGAGTAAGTGTTTAAAGAAAAAGCAAAGCAAAGCAAGTGCTAAGTATTAAAAAAAGTTTTATAAACTTTTAAAAGCAAGTAAGTACAAAAGCAAGCAAAAGTCTAAGAAAAGTTTTAAACTCGGACAAAGAAAAGCTTCGAAAATATTTGTAAAGAGAGTTTACATTTTTTGAGATGTTTTTCCTAAAAGAAACTTTATAAAAGTATTACACTCACCGAAATTGCTTAGCCTATTATTTTGTATTTAAAAACTATTTTCCAGGTACAAGTACGCAAGACGCTGGAGCATAATAGGGTTTGTCCTGACATTGTACAAGTGCTGTTAATTAAGAATATTGTGTAAGGAAATACTTTGAACTTGTATAATGGAGCATATGTATGTACATAGAGTAGTTTTGTGAAAATGTGTTGGTATGTCAAGCTGCCATATTTTGACATGTTAAAATTGATGTATACAGGATTTGGGACATGTCCTATATGCAACCAAGTATGCCGGGCCAAATTTTATAAAATCATAAGTTTAGAAAAGAAAATTTTTATAGGAGGTTTAAGCAAGCAATACGGCTTCGCTTCACAGGAGTTTCTAGTCGTTAGAGGTAACGGCTGGGGATTTCTGTGGAGTGGCCGGCACGCCCGCCACTGGAAGGGGGTGGGGGTGTGTCAATAGTACTAAAAAAATAATCAAAAATTCACATTATGAGGTGACTTATTCAATTAAACTAGTTCAACATGCTTACAAGTGGAGTTATTTTTATGCCTAGCATGCATTCCATTGGCTTCCAATGTTGCATTAGCTGTAGTGTCCTCCACATTCCCAACACCTTTATATTCTTATATATGGCCTCTTTACTATCATTATCATTCATCTTATGTGCCGTATGTTAAGAACTTATCACAATCAATTAACATTAAGAAATCATTTAAGTTAGAACTATAACAACTTATCTACCTAAATATAATATAAAATGAATAATTTTTTTTTTATAATAAATGTAAAAATTATATAAAGATAACAAGTTCAATATTTTTATACCTTAACATTGATATATCTACAAAAATATAAAAATTATTTAATACTCAATTAAATCAATTTAACATTCTTACATGTAGAATTTTGTAGAGACTATACAACCTATTACTGACTTGTGCATTGGGAGGTGTTCCAATCCTTTCTATGTTGCTATTAACCTCCTTTATTGGGCTTGTCCCTATGATCCTTCCACTTCGAGTGTCAAAACTCATTTCCACCATGAGGTTGGTCTCCAACCTCCTACATGTCCCACCAGTTCGTACCATTGGAGGAATGCATTCATGACGTTCGATGTGTTGATCAACACTAACTCTTTGAATGTCATTTTTTTTCTTCTTACCTGCAGACCATTTTAAATTATAAATATTCATTTGACATCATTAACTCATTAAAGGAATTTGTCATATAAATATTTGAATGAGTTAATTTTAGTTCAACATCAATTTGACCTGAATTCAAATTCTCCTCTAACCGCTTAGGAATGACTGGTGGACGGTGCTTGTTTCCAGGGGCCATTTGCAACTATGCTGATAATATGCATACAAAAATAAAGATGTCATTAATAATGTGATAACCTATAATTAATAAAATAATGAAATTATTTTAAAAAATCTCATTATATATATATATATATATATATATATATATATATATATATATAATAAATTAGTAAAACATAACAATGAAAAACATCTATCACTAATTATCACACTTACATATTTAGTCACTCTCACTTTCACTCTGAAAGCCAATTTCCTCCACATTGTTGAAGACTATCAACACTAATATCTTCTTCAATTATATCTTCACAAATGAAGTCATCATCACTATTTCTATCTCCCCATAGACAAAATGTTATTATTTATTACTGATTAACATCTATAATATCAAAATGCAACCCTAATTGATCATCTAGTCCAAATGACCATTCAACATCACATGACTCATTTTCTTGATAAGCATCATCTTCAATTGTCTCATCAAAATTCCCATCAACTTCAGTATTATTATCCTTCTCTAAAATATCCCATAAGTGTCTATGTTGAACTTTTTGGACAACTTTCCAATTTTGGCCATTCTTATAATCATCCAGATAAAACACTTGGCGAGCTTGAGTAGCTAGTACAAATGGATCATTCTCATACCAAGTGGAACTAATGTCTATGATGGTGAAGTGTGGATCTTGTTGTATTCTTCATTTATACTGCATCGAACCACTTACACTTGAAAAGGATAACTTTATACCCAAATAAATAATCAACTCCACCACATTAGTTAAAACCCATAAAAATTAACATCCTCCCTATCATGCTCCCTAAAACATAAATGCCAATTATTTTGAGTAATTCGACGATCGTCACGTATCTTTAGTGTGAAACGAACCCATTTACAATACATCCTCGTATATGTGAATTCGAAAGTATCCGTCCACATGCCAATGAATATAGTTCATTCGGTGACTTCGATGATTGCTTAAGATGAATATGTCGACCGTAATAATTGAATTTATTAAGTATTGTTAAAAGATAAACTTTATCATTATAAACACAAATTTATAATTAATAACTTACATGATTTTAAAACCACGTTGAAAAAGGACTTTTCTTGTTCCAATCAAATTTGAAGCACATGTCTTTTGTAACTCGTCCAAGTGCTCACTATATGTGCATTGTTTGAAAAAGAATGTAAATAAGGTGTTCCATTTACACATAACCCTCTAATATATCGTGAAATATTTGAAACAAAGAATTTGTACAAGATTGAGTAAAATCCACTCTAAATAAGGTTGCAGCTCACGGCAATTATTTATGACATACCAATGTGCCTTCTCCAGCTTCTTCTTTGAGAGTCGCACTAATCAAGCCTACCACCTATCGGGTCGTGCTTGCTGTGGCAGCCAGGCAAACACCACGCGCTTTGTTTTTCTCATTATCATCATTCCTTTCAACTCGGGAGAAGCCGTGTTTCAATACCACGAAGGTACATTGAATGTAACGTTAAAGCTTCATTACAAAGGTATGCTTCGGAAGAATGGAGCCTTCTCGTCTAGCTTTTATTTCTCACATATTTTTTAATGTGCCTAGGTTCAAGTAAGTAAGAATAGTATAAAATGGAATAATTTATTGCGTAGTAACATGAAACAAATTTCATATTTTTGATAAATTTGAATGTATGAAATAATTTCAAATGGATACATCCACCATAATCCCATCGTCCAAAGAAGCTTAGCTTCACGAGGCAAATGCACTACCAAGGGATCATAATATCAAAGAAAGTCGAGGAAATATCCCTTTCAAGTTTACACAATATATCAATAATTCTTCCTTTCAAGTCTTTCTAAGTCAAGGACATACAATGTCTTAGCACATACTTTTGAAAGAACTGATAATTCAACCAATGCATCACACACATCCTTATTTAAATAAGGACGGACACTAACAGGAGAAAGCGCTGGGGCAAGACATGACAATCATGGATTTTAACTCTAAATCTTCCCATCACTAATGTTTACATTTCTTGATATGTTTGTCGCAGATAACCATCGAGAAACTTAACTGACATGAGAAATTTACAAAACTCCCTTCTCTCTTCTAAGGTCAATGTATAACATGCATGGGGTTTTAATAACTTATTCTTCAATCAAAGATGTAACTCAATTCCTTATCTTCATGTCTACTAAGTCCAAACGAGCTTTTCAAAAGATTCTTAGTCTTCCCAACACATTCACAAGGTATTCACCTACACTTTCACAAACATTTTTCCCAACATGCACTCACATCATTGAGGCACCCCATCTCGAGTTGTGACCAAGACTCAACTCAAAAAAATACTCTTTCTTGTCCAGTTCAATTCTTGAGGCTCTCGCTTACGTTTCCTATCTGTATTATTGATATGCTTACCAGGTCTACAATTACAAACATGAGACAACCTGCCCAAAATGTCATCACCGTGATAGTATCTGGTGGTGGTCGATGTTCAAGCCACTCATCATGTTGTCGACTCCTTCTCCAATTGTGATTAAGAGGTAAGAATCTCCTATGACCCATATAACATATTTTTCTTCTGATGCCTTGTGATGATGTGTCTTCATTACAAGTAGGACATGCCTTATACCCCTTTGTGCTCCAACCGGACAAATCCTCTCCATAGGAAAGTCATGTATAGTCCATAATGTATGTAAGCATGCATGCGAAAATAACCCCCACTCTGCCATGTCAAACGATGGATACCATCATGCCATAACTCTTTAAGCTCATCTATCAAAGGGCGTAAGTATATGTCTATATCCTTACCGGAGCTGCGGGCTCAGAATAAGTAATGACATCATGAAAAAGCTTTCCTTCATACACTACCTGGCATATTGTATGGCACAAGGACAATGTGCCATATACTATAATCAAGTACCATAGTACCAAATGGATTGAAACCATATCAGTTGCAAGGGCCAACTCATTTCTAGCATCCCGAGCAAACCATGATACTATCATCCTTCCATACTTTTGAATCATTTGATGCCTTAATACCCTTCATGTAGTCTTTTCCTTATGCCATCTCATATCAACTGATGTATGTCTTGACAAAACAATCTTGTAGCCTTGGCATTAATGGAAAAATGCTCGAAAACTTTTCGAGAATCTTCCCTTTATATCTTGGCTCACCACATTACTGTGACAATTGCGAAGCTTCTTATTCTCTTTCCAAAATAATGCACAATCATACTTGCATGCATGAATTGATTCATATCCTAAACCAAAATCACGCAACATCTTCTTCACGTCATAATGTGATTTTGGAATACTTGTGCCATTTGGAAAGCATCACAATAATTCGGCAAATATGTCAAATGACTTCTATTGCTCCATCGATTGAGCACCTTTATATGCATCAACTTTACAAGAAAAGTCAATGCTGAGAACTTAGTACAACCTGGATACAAAGCTTTATGACCTTCACCAAACAAATTATCAATATTCTTCTCATTTCTACCCATTTCATGACTGGTATATTCATTTGAGTCAGCTTCTTTGTTAATTGGAGCATGCATATCATTTAGTGCGGCAATAATGTCATCATCAAAATAGTTGTCATCCTCAACATAGTTTTCATTTACTGCACACCCATCTCTATCACTAGGCATACTAGTTTGAGCACGTGAAACACCTCCAATATTTTCACCATGATGTATCCATTTATTATAGCTGCTTGAAAACCTATCTAATTAGGTGTTGCTCAATTGTGACCAAATCAAGGGAATCTACATTTAGACATTGTCTACATGGGCAACGTGGTTTTATTATCCACTGTGTTGCCTTGCTACTGAATAAATGTTCCCACGCTTCAACAAATTCATTACATAGTCTATTTTGAAGTTGCATCCAACTCATTCATCTTCTTAGATTTGACAAATCACCAATGATGTATAGGCATAAAATTTTTAGACATATACACATATGTTATGTGTTATTTATAAATTAGATGAAGTAAAGAAATGAGATAAATTAAATGGAAATAATGCATGTATAGTCTTGCTATGATATGACCATACTACACATTTAATTTTAAGGAACTTGATGATGCCTAATTAGTTTTACATAATGAAAAATTATGAAATGGGCAATGTTTAAATTTCCTCATAAGAAATTCCTATTTTCACATTTGTAATCCCTATTCATTAGTGAGTTGGTTAAGTATATAATTAAAACAATATTCTTTGTGGTATTAGATCTCTAAGTTATGATCTTAAATAAATAGCACTGATAAAGACTCAAGACGCATATCAATTCAAAGAAAATTATTAAATAAGCAGAAATCAAGAACAATTAATTTAAAAATAAATAAATTGGAAGGAAAAAAATCAATAGAAAGCTCAAGGATTATCATCTAATAATGTAAGTCATTATAATGTCAATGCTCAATTAAAAAATAACCAAACAAGAAGTAACAAACATTATAAGTTCATTAATTATAATATAATCACCACACAAGGACAATATTAAGGTCCTATTATTTTACTTAACATTAAATAGAAGGAAAATACCAATTCTTACTCTCATTCCATTAATGTTTGTAAGTTTTTTTTTTCTATACATATGACAAATTAATGTAAAATCATCAAGAATTTTTTTTAAAACTTATATAAACTTATTATATCAAACTTCTAAGCAAACTACATTGAATGTTGATAATACTTTTGTTTCTAAAATCTTATTATTATGATATATATATATATATATATATATATTAGAATAAAAAAAATAAGTTTAGAAAGCTTAAGGACAATAATCACATTATTAATTATATAATCAAGTACAAGAAGACATGGAGTTCAAACCATTACTAACCTTGATAGAGAATGAAAGACCAGCTGCTCAATAACTATTCAACAAGTCTACAAAGACAACGACACAACAAATGAAGAGGGATATTAGTTACAAGATCAAGAAACTAGCAATTATAATATTAATATTTGAGATAAAGAATAAATCCAAAATAACAATTCATGAGATGAAATTAAAAAACTTTGAACACTCATAACAGAAAAAATTATTACATAAGTATTGAAATTTTTGTAATAGAAGAGAATGATAAAAAAATTCTTATGTTGTAGTTCCTTAGTAGTTATATTTTTGCATAACAATTGAATTTATTCCATCATTTTCTTTTAGTGTCAATCTAAAAAAATGACAAGCTACGATATTTATATCATCCACAACTCATCTTAAAATTTTGAAGGTTTCTTATCCTCCCATGTTTTTTAAAAAAGATTATCATCCCACACTCATAATGAAAGAGACTATCATCCTAATTCCTCCTCTTTCATAATGAAGTTGAAGGTTTAATTTTCTTTTTCATATTTTTATGTTATTATGAATAAAACTTTCTAGGAAATTAAGGTGTCTCTTCATTTACAATATAAAAATGTTAAGATAAATCAAACTTTCACAATTTTCATTTAAAGATTGTCAACTTTAGCCTTCCTAAACTTCAATTTTTATCAAGAGTTATATTATATATATATATATATATATATATATATATATATATATATATATTTATATTTATAATTAATTAATTAATTAATTAATTAATTTCCTTAATTCTATTTTGGTCCGATTCTCTTCAAAGTTCAATTTCAAAAATCTTATAAATCAATACAAATTATTAATCATTATCTTTATTACTTTTATTTAATTTTGTCTCATTATTTTCTAGTATGTCCAAAATTTTGTAGAATAATTGATAAATTCATTTTTTATTCATCACCCAAGTGTTCAAATTAAATGAAAATTCACTGCACACTGTAACAATTAGAATCTCTCAAAAAGTCTAACATTTCTAAAAAAATTTGAATAACACTCAAATAAAACTTCATGTTCTACCAACTTATCTATCTAACCTAATAAAAATTTCTTGTATGTTTAACAAAATATCTCCATCCTCCTACCTTTAGGAGTTCTCTTAAATACAACCACTTAACATGAGTTATTCTATAAATTTATAAATAAATGATATATTTAAATAATACTTAATAATAAATCAATACAAAACACAAGATACTCAATCACTAATGTCATATTTCTACATTTATATGGAATAATCAAATAATTGATTAATTGTGAAAATCCATATAATATAAATTTATTAGGAATATAGATAAAAACAAAATTAACATAAAAGAGAAAAATACCTTCAAGGATATACATTCCAAATTACTATATTTAATTTTCTAAAACTATAAAAAAATAAAATGAAATATAAACATGATCTAAAATATAAATGGAAGCATCATATTATATATATATATATATATATATATATTTAAATCCACAATTTTATTTTCTACTTTTAAAAGAGTAGGATAAATAAAAAATAATTTACCAATCGAAACAAAAGACAAAGAGAAAATTTTCAAAAACAATTCTTCTTTCCATTTTAAACGTCAAAACTTGAACTATTAAAAATCAAAAAGTTAAAAAGGAAAACCTTTAAAAATGAACGAAATATCTTAAAAGAAAATTTCAAAAGATTATCTCTTTCATCTAATTCAAGTGAAACAAAAAGAAGATTCAATATTTTATCAAAAACAAAAATAAGAAGATTCAGTAAAAGATTTTCCAACACTCACCTCTCTCTTCGCTTGAAAGTGTTCAATCCATGTTGTGCTTGAAGTTCAAAAATGCAATGGAAAGGGAAGGAAAATCAAGAGAGGGAAACGAAATTGATGGGAGTAGCATATGACGTGTTTGGAAGGTCAGGGTGGAGGGTTCAAAGAGTGGTGTCACCCGAATGAGTAGTGGGAAGTCAGATACAGTAATGATGAAAAGACCACAAGCTCAGCTTCCCTAAAAAGCAATGATGACTTATTTTTATTTTTTTAATCACATAGAAGAATTTTCTATTTCTAATTTTCTATCACACGTGTTACTATCATTTTCAGTCCCCCATCTTGAGATTCTTGACTAATGCAAGCTCTCCTCTCAATATATATATATATATATATAAAACTTTCACTAATTTCCATTTAGAAACAAAGTTTATCTTTCCTTCATAGACTTTGACAATATTATAACTATATTTATAAAAACCCTGGGAAAATTAATAATTTTCAAAAATAGTAAAATAATAATAATAATAATAATAATTCATAAAAGCCTAAATTTTTTTTTAGATCTTAGATAGTAAAATAATAATAATAATAATAATAATATTCATATTAAATCAAAATCCTATTAGCTTTAACTTTTAAAAGAGTTGATCATTTAATAGGGTGAGATGGACGTTCAGCGAATTCATAACAAAATATTATAATGCAATATATAAAGTAAATAAATGTAAAAAAAAAAAAAAGAATAAACATTATCTTGGTTTTTATTTATTTATTTATCTACATGAAATAAAAAAAATAAAATTTAAGTATGTTTTGAATCTTTGAATTTAAAAAAATTAAAATAGAAAATGGTGATGACAAAAGGATTATATTGAATACATATCAACAAACTTTACAAAGTAAAATAATAAGGAGCCGTATTATTCTGATGGAGACATTGTTTAAAATTTAAAAAAAAAAATATCTCACTTTGACTAAACCAGATTTTGCATTGGAAAAGACACTCCAACACACCCACCAAACGAGACCTCCACCATACACCTATTCTATGCCTAGCAATATAGCTCCCAACCTCTCCATGCCTACTAGCTTTTTGAAAAAACTGACAACCACTTTCACACTTTCATCTTTTTTACTACCTTTGTACTATAAACTCTACAGTTGGCCCCACACGTAAGTCTATAACTAGCACATGGTTTGATAAAACCAAACTAAGCTTGGGAAAGTGACAAAATTGACGATCAAGAATTTACTCAAATTTTGCATATCCGTTATTGATCATCCAAAGCGGTATAAATATAAATAGAAAATTGATAACGTGCAACATGGAATAACTAACGGATAAAGAATTGATAAAATAAAAGATAAATGATAAATAAAAATATAAAAATAAAAACGGTCTTTTGCGCTTATATCGAGCCGAGCTTACTCGCTGAGCCGCCGTATCTCGGCCACAGTTTCTTCGCCAACCTTCTGCTTATTGCTTAAACGATCCAACCCGAACATTATTAAGCTCATAAGTTAAATAAATTAACCTCGAAGACTTCAAATCCTCATTACTACCAGAATGCACTCGCGCTGGACAGCCAAGAGCCAGTTTCGCGACCGTGCTCTCTAACAAAAGTACAACAAGCCTGTGATCATGGAATACACCACGCCTAAATAAATTTTTCCTATAAATAAACACATGAATATTTAACTCTGAATTTCAATCAAGTTAATTGAACTTCTATTGTCTTATCTTTTTTAATTTAGTTGTATGTTGGCTATTTTATATAAACATTTTATTAAAATAGGGTTGTAACCGAAGCCGAAGTTACTCGCGAAGTCGTCGGCTGCTCAACTCGCTAGAAGTCACTAACTCACGATAAGCTAAACGAACCGAACCCGAACACGGCTTCAGCACTATGCTTAAACGAGCCAAGCCTAAGCACCTCAAACTCGTCAAATTATAAACGTGGTCGTGAATGGGATCGGCACCCTACCTCTTTAAATGAGCCGTGCCCGAAATCGCTCTTCTAACACTCAGGCCGATCGACCGATTACACCCTCTAGTCTTTCACGCTCCAACCCTCCACTAACTACTTCTCAATTATCTCCTAACCACATCCACATTCATCATGGATGGTTGAAATAGAGAGTCTCATCGTATTCATAAATAATAAGAAGAACTTTTTCTACATTCAACATCATATTTACTAGATGTGAAGAAAAACCCTTTAATGTGTTAAGATTATTCTTAATACATTATTGAATTTTTAAACATAGTCTTTAATAGCATATTTTCTATATATTCATTTAAAAGGAAATATTTATGTTCTTAAGGTTTGACTAAGTAGAGAGAAATGGATTCGAATACACGAATCCAAAATAAAGTACTACAATGCAACATAGAAAATGAATAAATATAAAAAATCGATATTCATGTTTCATATATATTGAAAAATATTAAAATATTTCTCAAAAAATAGACATTTATATGATCAAATTGTTTATTCTACCCTAATAATGTAATAATATAATTATATAATGATTCTAAAAGAAGTTAGTTTAATCTTTTTAGGGTAAATTAAAGATACTAATGTTCATGATAAGTTGACAGAAACTATAGTCATCATTTCAATATATTTAAATAAAATATTAGTACTTATTTTATTTAAAAAAAGGCAGATTGTAAATTAATTTATATGAAAATTACAAAATGATACTTTCCAAATAAACTTTATTTCAATTCTTGAAAAGTTATTTAATATTTAAAATTTTAATTTTATATAATTTAAGTTTATATTTCAATATAAGTTTCAAAGATTAACCCATCTTTTTTTTTTCTCTTTCTCTCTCTCTCTCTCTATATATATATATATATAAAAGCATGAAGCCTGTTTTGAGGACAAATAATGAAGGATATTTTATTTAGCTTTTTTTTTAATTTTGATTTAACTTAAGTATACAAGCTCAAAGATTAACCCACCTCTCTCTCTCTCTCTCTCTCTCTCTCTCTCCTCTCTATATATATATATATATATATATATATATATATATATATATATATATATATATATATATATATATTGACGCTTTAAAACCCGGAGGTCCGTTGACTACATGTCAACCCACGGAATACTCGTGAATGTCGGGTAACTCGACATTTTTCACGGTACACCCGCAAAGCCCTTTTGTACTAGGAGCTCTCACCAATCTAAAACTCGCATAAACCCGTCCCAAACAGTCCAATATATCATCACATGAGTAAACGTCACTTGGGCCCATAAACAAGACTATAACAATATCTCAAAACATACCAACTATGTCCACAGTTCTAAGAGTTAATAATTTACTCTTATACAACACATATATCAAAAATTAGAGAATTTAATACATGTATAAAATCATCAAAGCCAACTCCTGGGCTTTCTTCACAACCTCACTTCTAGACGAGCCGTCCTCGCACGCTCCCGCATCTGCAAAATAATATCCATCGACAGGTGAGCCACGCTCAAGATTGGAATCACCCTAAGTGGGCTACTCTCCATCTAGTTGCCAGCACGCCCAAAATAAACATTATCACAAACGATGATCCTAATGGAATATCTAATCGATCATTTCGCACCGGAAGTCTTCGATTTCCTCACACTCGCCGTGGTCGTGATGAGAATTATTATGTTTATTTGCTCAGGACAACCTCCGATGTATATATATCAATTCAAGCCGCTCTCCGACGATTGATATTATTTTGTGGATCACCGATGTATATCAATTGGGCCGACTCCGACGATTGATATTTTTTTCGACTACCCTCCGATAATTAACATTTTACAACCCTCCGAACAATTCCTTTCTAGATTCATCTCATGCACTCACTCCTATAGTCTTGGGTGTTCCAGCCGCATATGGAACGATATACGCCACTCCAATACAGCTTGTTCACATGTAAATATATAAACACAGATATATTTGCGAAACATTCAATTCACACAATCGTCATGTAAATTTCATTTCATACATCAAAATTAGTCACGGGCTAATGATCAAACACGAGCAATTATACTGAATTACTCGACCAAACATATTAATTCACAAAAATTATTTTAAGAACATCGTTTTGAATAGTGAAACCCTGCATTATTCCCGGAAAATCACAAATCATCGGTTCACTTAGTGAACCCGGGTTTCACGGCCATTACGGACCCTATACATACTAAAGCACCATTTAATCCATAAATCAACACACAATTAACCCAAACAGCCCCTACCTACCTGACCAAAGTGTAACGGCCTTAAAAAAAAATTACAACACCTCGGGTCCCAAGATCGATCAATCAATCTACCGCTCAAGGCCTCAATCCAACCGAAACATTGAAAACACTTAAATAAAGCCACAGAAACCCAAGAGGAGAAACCCCTACCCCTAGCTTTGTCAAAACTCCTCAAATCCGCATTCCACGTGAAGCCCTCCCGCCGCAGCCAGCCTTCTTTCGTCTCCAAGACGACTAGTGATCGCAAGAACTGCAGAAGGGTTTTTCTCTAGAATTAAAATATGGACCCATTTCACGTTTTGGTCTCCTATTGTTGAAGAAGAAGATGACTCATTGGTTATTTCGCTTTTCTAACTTAATTCCAAAACGACATTTACGCTATTCTTTTCCCGCCATTATTCTAAGACTATCTCAACCATCCATTTTCATCATTTTTCACTCACGCCACTTACGCACACGAAAGGCACGTTATATGTGACTTTCGTCAAGATCGGTAACGCTTTACTTCAAGACCCAAACCGCGACGTCGAAAAACGCTGCACCCGACCGGTTCCCTAATTCGACTAAATTTTACTACACTAGATTTCACAGACGATTCCAACTAGCGAAATTGCCTCTCTCATCATCTCAAGATCTAGAGAATAAATTCCAGATTTTTTAACCTAAATTAAATTTTATAACTAAATTACGATTTTATTCATTTTTCCGTAAATTCAATTTCTGATCTTACATATATAAGCATGAATCCTATTTAGAGGACAAATAATTTGATATGTTGTTTAGTGTTTTATCTCTGGTTCATACATAGTATCTTATAATTAAAATATATGGGTTATTTACATGGTAATATTATATATATATATATATATATATATATATATATATATATATATATATATATATATATATATATATAATAGCATGAAGCTTATTTTGAGGATAAATAGTGAAGGATGTGTTGTTTAGTGTTTTTTTATCATCTCTTGTTCACATAGAGTATTCATATTTAAAATAGGGTTACTTTTCTCAGGTAATAATTGATTTTTTTTTTTAATGTTCTAACAAGACATCCAAATCCCAATAAACGACCAAGTCATGGTTTTAGTTCTTAATCTCTCTATAATATTTATAACATCCTCTTATCTTAAAATAATTACATATTTTGGTCTATAATTATATGTTTTAGCATAATTCTTTTCCTTGTTTAATATTGCCTACATCATCTTATTAAAATATTTTTATAATTATTTTTTTTGTTAAACTGTGTTCCTTTTTATCATGGTTAAAAAAGAAAGAATAGTGATAATAAGAAAAAGACATGATGTTGATAAAGGAATCTAAATATTGATAGAAATAGAATTTAATTTTTTTAAAGATGAATTTTCATCATAATCTAATTCTTTAAAACGTTAACTATATATTAAAAATATAATAGATTTCTTTTTTTCTATTTCTTATTCAAAGCATCAAGTCTCAACATCACATCCACTGCATCCACTCACATCACATCCACTGCATCTACATCAACCCTAGACAGCTATAATATTAGCTATAATGATTTCATTTTTTAGGTATATTTCATCACCGCCAACACTTACACCAAGACTCAAACTTTACACTTTATGGATGAACTTGTTAGAATTTTTAATTGTTTTGAAGCAAAATAAAATGAAGTCCCATAATTTTCTTTTGAAGAGTAAGTGATAATGCTTTTATAAGCATTTAATGATTTATTTAGTATGATAAGTTAAAGGCCCACTAGCAAGTGGGTTCTACTCCATGGGGTCCCTTTAGCGCCTACCCAAGACATATATTTATTATTCAAGATAGCTCGCCTCGTACTACGTCAGGCTTCAAATATATATTAATATATTTTATTTTTTATATATTTGTTTTAAACAAATATAAATATTATGGAAAGTTACAATATTCTGGGTACAAACTTTCGTAAACACGGTAACTTTAGGTTTTATAATAAGGGTTTTCTAAATCTGTTTTTTTTTTTTTTTGGAATATCCGCATACATAACATAACAAAGAAAGATTAAAGAGTTCTTGATTGATCCTAAAGTGCTAAGCCGAATCAATATCTGGTAGTTTTATCCCTATATTAACTTCATCCGCTAAACTGCCACAAATATGTTTTTGGTGAATTATCAGTTTTTGTGGACATTGCTCAAAGCAAGACTCTGCCAAGTTAGTTTTTTATTATATTTCGTATTTATATATACTGTGATATATATATTTTATAGTATACTGAATTATTTTTATTATTTGCATTGTTTCCAACAATCTAAAGACAATAGCATGTAATTCATCATGGCTGAAACACAAGCAAACGTTGTAAATGTCTCTAAGAATTCTTCTGATGAGAAACCTGAGAAGTTCAATGGAACTGACTTCAAACGATGGCAACAAAAGATGTGCTATTTTATTTGACAACCATGAACTTAAGTAAATATTGTCATGAAGAAGTTCCCAAGGCCGATAATGATCCTCCTTCAAAGAGTCATTGATGACTATGTGAGGCTTGAAATGGGCCGATTTTCTTTGGCAAGTAAACCATATATTGAATCTGCTTTGAAAATAACTTATATGACATATACACATCATATAAGACTGCAAAGGAAGTATGGGAGATGCTTGAGAAGAAATATAAAACAGAAGATGCTGGAACCAAGAAATTCGTAATTGGCAAATTTCTCAAGTATAACATGGTTGATTCAAAGGCTGTGGTCAAACAGGTTGAAGAGCTTCAGGTAATTATTCATGAATTACATGCTGAAGGTTGTGAAATTAATGAATACCTGTGTGGATCAATCATTGAAAAGTCGCACTTTCATGGAATGATTTCAAATTACTTGAAGCATAAGAGGCGTGAAATGTCAATGAAGATTTAATCTGAGGCTCGAGTTGAAGAAGATCATAGGAGACAGAGTCAAGGAGCAAGGGCCAATGTTGTTGAAGGAGTGCTCGCACCTAAGCCAAACTCCAAATTCAAAGCCAAAGATTACAGTTCAACAAACCATTTGCACCCAAAGGCAAGGACTTCAAGAAGATAACAGTTGTTGGCTCAGGGAAAGTCCGCATACGTCGACGTCGCCACCGTAGCGACCGGTCGTTGCTCGCATTCAATCAAGCAAATATTAATGAAGCGATGACAACTGGCCGCGATAGGATCGGAATCGGTTATACTGAATGTTAGAGGATGGTGGATTACGCACCGAGCAACTAGCATATTTTGTGGAGATAAGAATCAAGTTTAAATTCAAACAGATTATTGATGGTGAACAACTATATATGGGAAATTCTTTTCTCGCATCTAAAAGTAGAAGGAAAAGGAAATGTAATGCTTAAGTTCACTGAAAAACTATAACTCGACCGTTATATGTTCGAAATTAGGAAGAATTTAGTTTCGGACCTATGCTAAGTAAGAAAGGTTTCAAACTTGTGTTTGAGTCCGATAGGTTTATTCTTACAAGGTCGGAATGTATGTGGGTAAGGTTATTTGGCTGACGGGTTGTTCAAACCTCAATATATACTAATTTTAATAATACAATAATGCTTCCGCATATATTGTTGATTCTTTTAATTTATGCATGCACGTTTATATTTACATGTTATCAGAGAAGTATATAGAATGGTTAATTTAAATTTATTACCAAAGCTGATATTAATATATGAGAAGTGTGAAGTATGTCTTAATCTAAGTTTGCTAGACAAAGTTTAAATCATTCAAAGATCAATGGTATCGCTAGGTTTATCATAGTGATCTTTAGATTTTAAAACTATATTCACATGTGAAAATTATTTTATAATCTCTATAGATTGTATGCAAGTATTGCTATGTGTATTTATCATAAAGGATGAAGCTGAACATGTTTAAGACATATAAAGCTTAGTTCAAAAAACGTTAAAAGAAGATTAAAATAATAAGATCCATAGAGGTAGAGAATATGAATCCATCGCTTTTGCTGATTTTTGTGTACCAATGAAATTGTTCATCAAACAACTGGTTCATATACACCACACAACAAAACGGTGTAGTTGTGAGGCAAGAACCTAAAAGATATGATCAATTCCATGTTAAAGAAGTTCGCACTTCCAGCTTTGGGGTGAAGCCTTCTTTCAAGAATTTTATTTAAATGAATTCTTCAAGAGTTCTGTCAAATCTCCATATGAATTTTGGAAAGGAAGGCTACCATCATGCAAAATGATCAAAGTGTGGGGTTTTTTTAGCAAAAGTTTTAATTCCATTGCCCAAAAGAACCAGTTTCTGGACCTAAAAACTATTACTGTATTTTTATAGGCTTTGCCTGGCGCAAGTGCCGCATATAGGTTTTTAGTCACAAATCAGTTCATGATATCCATGTTAATACCATATTAGAATCAATTGATGCTGAATTTTTTGAACATATATTTCACAAAGAAAATAAAACAAAGTTCATCAAATAGTAGATAAGAGATGAACCATCTACTTCAAAGGTTCAAGAACAAAATTTGGAACCTAGAAGAGGAAGTAGAATAAAAATACCAAAGAATTTTGGGCCAGATTTTATAAGTTTCATAACTATTGGAGAACCACAAACATACAAAGAAGCAGTGGCTTCACCAGAGGCACCTTTATGGAAGGAAGCTATTAATAGTGAAGTTGAATCCATTTTACAAAATCATACATGGGAATTGGTTGACTTACCACCTGGTAATAAACTAATAGGGTTATAAACATTTTAAAGTTCAAACCGATGGCTCTATAGATGTATATGTCTAAGTGGTGAGCAAAAGGCATAGAGCAAAAGGAATATTTGACTTATTTGATATTTACCTCCGTGTCTAGAATAACTTCAATTAGAATGCTTATTGCAATAGCTTCTTTTGTATAGTATGGAAATACATCAAATGGATAAAACTATTAAATGGAGAATTAGATGAAGAAATATATATGGAACAACTCAAGGGTTTGTGGTCAAGGTAAAGAAACCAGGTGTGTAAACTTGTTAAGTCTATATATGGATTCTTAAACAAGCTCCAAAACAATGGTAAGAAAATTTTGATCATACAATGTTATCACATGGGTTTAAAATCAATGAGTGTGATAATGTATGGCAGTAAAGCAAAATACTAATTTTGTATTAGTTTGTCTTTATGTTGATGATATGCTTATAATGGGAAATAGTAAAGATGTGATTTCATTAACAAAAGGTTATTGAATTCACGTTGGACATGAAGATCAGGGTCTGGCCGATGTTATTTCTGGGAATCAAATCAAAAGAAATAATGAGGGCATGATTCTTTACCTAACCTACATGGAAAAGATATTAAACAAGTATAATAAAACACTGTAAAACTATAGTTAATAATATTTATCGATAAACTGCAAACTAGAAAAATAATGGAAACAGTTTCACAACGAACACTCAATTATTGGGAGCTTTAACAAAATTAACGAAATGCCATTAGGCCGACATATTATTCAAAGAAGTGAGGGATTTAGCAGCAGATATAAAGTAATCCTCGCGAAAGATCACATTGGGAAAGCTTCGGATGAGTGCGTGGGTATCTCAAATGATACCATAACATATGCGATTGATATTTTAAAATATCCAATTGTCTTTAGCTGATGATGAAGATTAATCTGATTTATTAGCAACAGAACTGGAACCACTGATGATATGTGTATCATTTAGTAAACATGGTTTGAAGTCCTCTAAAAACAAACGCTAAGATAATGTTCACTATGAGTCTGAATTATAGAGCACTGATAAACGCCAGATGCGTGAATGATCAATAAAATTTTTAGAGGATTCCTATATGGTCTTGCTTCAAGATGTCGGATTGCATAAGATTGCACGCGATACGCCACAAGTTTAGAGCCAAAATAATATATAATTGTGTCATATATGAAGCATGGCATATTAATTAAAAACAATTGTTTCAGTGGAGTAACATCCATGGCCAACATATTAAATCAAAGAAAAATATTGGTTTGACCTTAATGCATCACTGATATTGCCAAAATTTAAATATAATGATCGAGGAATTGGTCAAAGCCCGCTGAAATGAAGGAACCAGGCAAAACCCAACTAGTTGTTCTAGTTCCAATGAGAAAACTAGTTTGAGTGAAACTCCGGGTATGGAAAAATATGACATTTATCGGCCCCAAGATGTAAGAGTAATTTCATCACTGACGGAATAATATATTGTATTTAATAATAATTTAAACTATTTAATACTTTAGATTTAAAATTACATTCATTGTTACCTTACATGATATAATAGGCTTTATCATGGAGAACTGATTGGCTTAAAAATTCTTCAGTTTATCACTAAACTGGATTTATTCAAAGAACTAAAGAAATCACATATATATGAACTCATAATGATAATGTACAAAGAGACATATTGTTCGATTTATACAAAATATAACAGTCAAGATTAGATATAATCATGTCATCATAGATCCACATAAACACTAATAAAGTTCAAAATCCAAAAGAGTTTTCCGATAATAATGCAATGACATTTGTTTCTTTATACTTCATAACTTTAGTTATTTATTTCAAACTTTATTGAAGTCAAAATGTATTGTTAGACTTTAACTGAGTTGAATAAAAATGAAAATGGTAGAAGTCCTTACATCGCTTGAATATAAGATAATGCGTTTTATGGGTAATAATGATTTTGATAGCGCGATAGTTTAAAGGCCCCAACAAAATATGTAATCACCCATGGGGTCCCTTAGGTAATTCACTCAGATAATATGATTATTATTCAAGATGGTCAGTCTAAATGCGGTAATGCGGGCTCTAAATTGATATATTAATATATCATCTATACGATTTGATTTAAACGAGCGAACGGCTATTAATATAGATTGTTCAGATATAACCAGAACATTAAACGGTCATAGTTAAGGTCAACGTTGAATATCATACAGCAAGAGGTGATTAAGAATACTATTGACGATCGCGCGTCAACATACGGATCCGGCACGATCGAACCAGAGGTGGTGGTTATTGTCCACATCAGCACGTTGATTTTATTATATTTGATTTATGTTCAGAATACACCGATCGGAACTCATCAAGACATAACACATAACTGTAATGTTCAAGAATTCTTCTGACGAACCAGAAGTTCACGGAACTGATTTCAAACCATATGGCAATAAAGATGGTTTATTTGACAACCATGAACTCGGCATCATCGTCATGTTGTTCCAAGGTCACATGATCTCCCTCAAAGAGTCATCAACGATGACCATAGAGGCTGAAACAATTCATTTTCTTCGCAACCATATTAATCGTTCGGAAATAACTGATATGACATATACAACACCGTATAAGATCGAAAATAAAGTATGTGATGATGCCTGAGTAATAACATAAAACGTATGATGTTTGAACCGAAATCTATAATCGCAAATTTCATATAAGATGGTTGATTCAGCAACGGTCAAATCGAAGTTGAAGATTTGCATTATTCACGAATTATATTAATGTCAGAACGAATTAACAATTTGTGTGATCAATCATTATACTAATTTCATGAATATTTCAAAATTATCGGCTATATGATGCAGAAACGTCAATGGAATGATTAACTTGAGGGCTTCGCGAAAGCCGGTAAAGATCAGAAAGGGAGACAGAGTTGAAGGAGCAAGGGCCAATGTTATCAAGGAGTGCCTCGTGACCTAAGCCAAAACTCCGTAAATTCAAAGCCAAAGACTATTAAAAGTTCAACAAACCATTCGCACTCCAAAGGCAAGGACTAAGAAGATGTGTTGTTTGGTTTAGAAAGCTCTGACACAAAGCTCAAGATTGTCAAGTACCAGAGATGCATGCTGCTCGCATTAACAAGCAAATATTAATGAAGTGGATGACAATCAAGTTAAGCATAGACCGAAATCAACATGGTTTCTAAATGTTAGACGGTGGATTGACACCGAGCAACTAAAGATATTTAGGAGATAAGAATTGCTTTTCACCAAACAGACATTACGTAACAACTATATATGGGAAATTTCTTCGCATCTAAAGTAGAAGGAAAAAGAAATGTAATGCTTAAGTTCACTTCTCGTTCAGAACTCGATCGATGTGTTATATGTTCCAAATTAGAAGAATTTAGTTTCGACTCATGCTAAGTAAGAGCGCTTCAAACTCAGTGTTTGAGTCCGATAGGTTTATTCTACAAGGCCGGAATGTATGGGTATGGTTATTTGGCTGATGGGTTGTTCAAACTCAATGTAATGGTTATTAATGCTCTTAATAATAATAATGTTTTCATGGCATTGTTGATTTTTAATTATGTACGCACGTTTAGGACAATGTTACTTTTCTGAGAAGTATACATAGAATGGTTAATTTAAATTTATTACCAAAGTTTGATATTAATATAAATGAGAAGTGTGAAGGCAGTAAGTTCGAATCTAAGTTTGCTAGACAAAGTTTAAATCAATTCAAGAAAGATCAAAATGGTCGCTTTAGTTTAATACATATATCTTGTGATTTTAAAACTATACCCACACGTTGTGGTAAAAAATTATTTTATAACCTTCACAGTAGATGATTATGTAAGTATTACATGTATTTACTTCATAGTAAGGATGAAGCTTTGAATATATATAAGACATAAACAGGCCTTAAAACTCTTAAGAAGATTAAAATAATGGGATTCGATAGAGTTATAGAATATGAATCCATCGCTATTCATTTTTTGTGCACTAATGAATTGTTCATCAAACAATCTGCTTCCATATACACCACAACAAAATGGTGTAGCAGAGAGAAAAAAATAGAACTTAAAAGATATGGATCAATTCCATGTTAAATAGTTCAGGACTTCCCCATAGCTGGGTGAAGCTCTTTCTTTCCAAATTTTATTTTCTAATGTTAGAATTCCTCTTTCAAGAGTTCTAATAAATCTCCATAATTTTGAAAGGAAGGTTACCATCATGCAAAATGATCAAAGGTGGGGTTTTTTAGCAAAAGTTTTAATTCCATTGCCTAAAAGAACTAAGCTCGACCTAAAACTGTTTGATTTTGTATTTTTATAGGCTTTCGCTTCATGCAAGTAAGATATAGGTTTTTAGTTTACAAATCAAGTTCATGATATCCATGTTAATACTATATTAGAATCAATTGGATGAATTTTTGGAACATATATTTTTACAAAGAAAATAAAATGGTTCATCAAATAAAAGGATAAAGAGATGAACTATCACTCAAAAGGTTCAAGAACAAAATTTGGAACCTAGAAGAAAGTAGAATAAAAATACCAAAGAATTTTCAAATGATTTTATAAGTTTCATAACTATCGAGAACCACAAACATACAACCAGCTAAAGGGCTTCACTGCAGGCACTCATGAAGGAAGCTATTAATAGTGAAGTTGAATCCATTTACAAATCATACATGGAATTGGTTGACTTACCACTCGGTAAATAAACTAACAGTTATAAATGGATTTTTAAAGAAAGTTCAAACCGATGGCTCTATAGATAAGTATAAGGCTCGGGCAGGTAAAGGGTATAGACAAAAGGAAGATTGACTATTTTGATACTTACTCTCTGTCTAGAATAACTTCACTAGAATGCTATTGCAATAGCTTTTGTAAGAGTAAGAAATACATCAAATGGATGTAAAAATCGCTTTAAATGGAGAATTGGGATGAAGAATATATGCAAACAACTCGGGCGGTTTATGGGTTGAAGGTAAAGAAACTAGTGTGTAACTTGTTAAGCCTATATATGACTTAAACAAGCTCCAAAACAATGGCATGGCAATTTGATCATACAACAAAGCATCACATGGGTTTAAAATCAATGAGTGTGATAACATACATGTGCAAAATATTTAATTCTGTGTATTACTTGTCTTTATGTTGATGATATGCTTATAATGGAAATAGTAAAGATGTGACTCATTAACAAAAGGTTATTGAATCTAGTGTTTGATATGAAAGACTTAGGTCCTGGCCTGAAGCGTTATTTCGAATTAAAATTAAAAAAGAAATAATGAGGGTACATTCTTACTCAATCCCATTATAGAAAAGATATAAGCAAGCATGGTCAAATTAATTGCAAAGAACCGAGTAACACCATTTGATGCAAATCGCAAACTAAAGAAAATAATGGAGCGCCACAATTGAATACCAAATATTGGGAGCTTTTAATGTACCTAATGAATGCTACTAGGCCATATTGCTTATTCAAAGATGAATATAGATATACAAGACCCCGCGAAAGATCATTGGGAAGCTTTGATTAGAGTGTTGAGGTATCTCAAATATACCATAACATATGGATTACATTTACACATCCACCAGCCTTGAAGGATATAGTGATGCTGAACACTGGATTTGACATGCGTAAACCAAATCTAATTAGTGGATATGTATTCACACAGCCGCTATTTCTTGAAGTCCTCTAAACAAATCGTGAAGTGGCACGCTCTACTATGAGTCCAATTTATAGTACTTGATAAAGCCACGAAGAGGCGTAATGACTAAGAAATTTTTTGCAGGATTCCTATATGGCCTGCCGCGACGCCTATTTGTATACATTGTGACAAAGAGTGGCGTTAATGCGTTGCTGTATTCAGCAATATATACAATGGTAAGTCAAGGCATATAAGGAAGACACATACATAATGAATAATTGCTTTCTAGTGGAAAGAATATCCATACAATATATTAAATCAAAGGAAAATATTGCTGATCCTTCACAAAAAGGCCTTACCTAGAGAGCAAATTAAATATGCTACACCAGGAAATGGCTTAAAGCTCATGAAATGAGTTGAACCAGCTGGTTCAAACTCTAGTTGGTTCTAGGTTCAATAGGAAACTAATAGTAAAACCCAAATGGAAAATACATATTTATTCATTCCAAAGATGTGTGAGTAATTATCGTTGATGAAGGTTATACATTAGGCTTAATAACAATGAAATCTTGTTTCAAGGTCGCTTTAGATTAAAATTGCATTCATTGTTACCTATATGATAGTAATGGGGTCGATTATGAGAATTATCAGTTAAAATTCTCTAAAGCTATCACGAAAACCGGGATTTGTTCAGGACCAAAAAGAACATAAAAGTATGAACTCAAGTAATTATAAATGTGTTGTGTGTGAGACATATTGTCTAGATTTACTACAAAAATGGTGGAACAGCTTCAATATTAGATATACACTCATGGGCTACCAAGTAGATCCGATATGTACCACTAAGGTAAGTTCAAATCCAAAAGATACTTTTCCTGATACACAACATATTTGTTTCCTCTTTATGCATTTCATAACTTTAGTTATTTATTTCAAATTTATTTAGTTTCAAAATGTGGGGTATTGTTAGAATTTTTAATTGTTTTGAAGCAAAATAAAAATGAAGTCCCACATCGCTTTTGAATAGTAAGTGATAATGCTTTATAAGCATTTAATGATTTATTAGGGTATGATAAGTTAAAGGCCCACTAGTAATAAGTGGGTCTACTCCATGGGGTCCCTTAGGTGGGCCTACCCAGTACATATATTTATTATTCAAAGATGGGCCTTGGGCCTTGGGGCCGTGGGCTCGTGGGCTTCGAAATATATATTAATATATTTTACTTTTTGCTATTTGTTTTAAACAAAGCACGCTATTATGGAAAGTTACACAACGGGAAGGCAGTAAAACTTTCGAAACATTGCAACTTTAGGTTTTATAATAAGGGTTTTCTAAATCTGTTTTTTTTTTTTTTTTCAGGAATATCTTATGATGTACATAACATAAATAAGAGAAAGATTAAAGAGTTCTTGCTGATTGATCCTAAAGTGCTAAGGCATCAATATCCGGTAGTTTTATCCTGGAGACAATCATCCGTTGAACTCACACAAGAGAAGGGTGAATTATTATCTTAGGACATTGCTCAAAGCAAGACTCACAAGTTAGTTTTTATTATATTTATTTATATATACTCCGTGATATATATATTTTATAGTATACCGAATTATTTATTATTTGCATTGTTCCAACAATCTAAAGACAATAGCATGTAATTCATCATGGCTGAAACACAAGCAAACGTTGTAAATGTCTCTAAGAATTCTTCTGATGAGAAACCTGAGAAGTTCAATGGAACTGACTTCAAACGATGGCAACAAAAGATGCTATTTTATTTGACAACCATGAACTTGGCAAATATTGTCAAGGAAGAAGTTCCCAAGGCTGATAATGATCCTCCTTCTAAAGAGTCATTGATGACTATAGAGGCTTGGAAACAGTCTGATTTTTCTTTATAAAGCATATATTGAATCGCCTTGAAAATAACTTCCGGTATGACATATGGACATCATATAAGACTCCGCAAAGGAAGTATATGGGAGATGCTTGAGAAGAAATATAAAAATTAAGATGTCGAACCAAGAAATTCGCATCAGTAAATTTCCTCAAGTATAACATGGGTTGATTCAAAGGTCAGGGTCAACAAAGTTGAAGAGTCGTGCAATTATTCATGAATTACATGCTGAAGGTTGTGAAATTAATGAACAATTTCAGGTGGGATCAATCATTGAAAAGTTGCCACTTTCATGGAATGATTTCAAAATTTACTTGAAGCATAAGAGGCGTGAAATGTCAATGGAAGATTTAATCTTGAGGCTTCGAGTTGAAGAAGATCATAGAAAAGGAGACAGAGTTGAAGGCTGAGCAAGGGCCACTGTTGTTGAAGGAGTGCCCCGCACCAAGCCAAAACTCCAGAAATTCAAAGCCAAAAAGACTACAAAGTTCAACAAACCATTTGCACCCAAAGGCAAGGACTTCAAGAAGATAAAAGGAAGTTGTTGGGTTTGTGGAAAGCCTGGACACAAAGCTCAAGATTGTCGCTACCGTAAGGACCAGAATGTTGCTCGTACTAATCAAGCAAATATTAATGAAGTGGATGACAATCTGGTTGCTATTGTGACTGAAATCAATATGGTTTCAAATGTTAGAGGATGGTGGATTGACACTGGAGCAACTAGGCATATTTGTGGAGATAAGAATCTGTTTTCTAAATTCAAACAGATTATTGATGGTGAACAACTATATATGGGAAATTCTTCTGCATCTAAAGTAGAAGGAAAAGGAAATGTAATGCTTAAGTTCACTTCTGGAAAAACTATAACCCTGACTGATGTGTTATATGTTCCTGAAATTAGGAAGAATTTAGTTTCTGGACCTATGCTAAGTAAGAAAGGCTTCAAACTTGTGTTTGAGTCTGATAGGTTTATTCTTACTAAGGCTGGAATGTATGTGGGTAAGGGTTATTTGGCTGATGGGTTGTTCAAACTCAATGTAATGGTTACTAATGCTCTTAATAATAATAATAATGCTTCTGCTTATATTGTTGATTCTTTTAATTTATGGCATGCACGTTTAGGACATGTTAATAAGAGAAGTATACATAGAATGGTTAATTTAAATTTATTACCAAAGTTTGATATTAATATGCATGAGAAGTGTGAAGTATGTTCCACCTAGTTTGCTAGACAAAGTTTTAAATCATCCAAGAAAGATCAAATGTATTTTGTTAGCTTAATACATAGTGATCTTGTGATTTAAAACTATACCTACACGTGGTGGTAAAAATTATTTTATAACCTTCATAGATGATTGTGTTAAGTATTGCTATGTGTATTTACTAGTATGACAAAGCTTGAATATGCTTTAAGCATTACAAAGTCGAGGTCGAAAATCGCTGGAAAAGAAGATTAAAATAATAAGATCTGGAGCAGAGTGTGGAGAATATGAATCCATCGCTTTTGCTGATTTTTGTGCACTCAATGGAATTGTTCATCAAACAACTGCTCCATATACACCACAACAAAATGGTGTAGCAGAGAGGAAAAATAGAACCTTAAAAGATATGATCAATTCCATGTTAAATAGTTCGTGACTTCCATAGCTTTTGGGTGAAGCTCTTTCTTTCTCGCAAATTTTATTTAAATAGAATTCTTTCAAGAGTTCTAATAAATTCATATGAATTTTGGAAAGGAAGGTTACCATCATGCAAATGATCAAAGTGGGGTTTTAGCAAAGTTTCTAATTCATTGCCTAAAAGAACTAAGCTTGACCTAAAACTATTGATTGTATTTTATAGGCTTTGCTCATGCGCCATATAGGTTTTTAGTTTACAAATCAAGTTCGATATCCATGTTATTACTATATTAGAATCAATTGATGCTGAATTCTTGAACATATATTTCCTTACAAAGAAAAAATAAAACAAGTTCATCAAAGAAAGGATAAGAGATGAACCATCTACTTCAAAGGTTCAAGAACAAAATTTGGAACCTAGAAGAGGAAGTAGAATAAAAATACCAAAGAATTTTGGGCCAGATTTTATAAGTTTCATAACTATTGGAGAACCACAAACATACAAAGAAGCAGTGGCTTCACCAGAGGCACCTTTATGGAAGGAAGCTATTAATAGTGAAGTTGAATCCATTTTACAAAATCATACATGGGAATTGGTTGACTTACCACCTGGTAATAAACTAATAGGTTATAAATGGATTTTAAAAGAAAGTTCAAACCGATGGCTCTATAGATAAGTATAAGGCTCCTGCTAGTAGCAAAAGGGTATAGACAAAAAAGGAAGATTTGACTATTTTGATACTTACTTCCCGTGTCTAATAACTTCAATTAGAATGCTTATTGCAATAGCTTTGTATAGTATGGAAATACATCAAAATGGATGTAAAACTGCTTTTTCTAAATGGAGAATTAGATGAAGAAATATATATGGAAATAACCTCAAGGGTTTGTGGTCAAGGTAAAGAAACTAAAGTGTGTAAACTTGTTAAGTCTATACTGACTTAAACAAGCTCCAAAAAACAATGGCATGAAAATTTGATCATACAACAAGACACATGGGTTTAAAATCAATGAGGATAATGTGTATACATAAAGCAAAAATACTAATTCTTGTGTATTAGTTTGTCTTTATGTTGATGATATGCTTATAATGGGAAATAGTAAAAAGATGTGATTCTCATTAACAAAAAGGTTAGTTGAATTCCATGTTTGATATGAAAGACTAGGTCCGGGCTGGATGTTATTTTGGGAATTCAAATTAAAAGAAATAATGAGGGGTAATATCTACTCAATCCCATTATGTAGAAAAAGATATTAAACAAGTGGTATCAAATTAATTGCAAACCTGCAGTAACACCATTTGATGCAAACTGCAAACTAAAGAAAAATAATGGAAATGCAGTTTCACAATTGGAATACTCTCAAATTATTGGGAGCTTAATGTACCTAATGAATGCTACTAGGCCAGATATTGCTTATTCAGTAAGTAGACTTAGTAGATATACAAGTAATCCTGCAAAAGATCATTGGGAAGCTTTGATTAGAGTGTTGAGGTATCTCAAATATACCATAACATATGGATTACATTTTACAAAATATCCACCGCTTCTTGGAAGGATATAGTGATGCACTGATTTCGATAGTACGTATAAAACTAAATCGTACTAGTGGCTATGTATTCACATTAGGTGAAGCCATGGCTTCTTGAAGTCCTCTAAACAAACGTGTATAGCACGTTCTACTATGGAGTCTGAATTTATAGCACTTGATAAAGTCAATATAGTGCAGAATACTAAGAAATTTTGCAGACATTCCTATACGGCCTAAGCCAAAGGATGCCTATTTCAGATACATTGTGACAAGATGAAGACAAGCAGAGCCAAAAGTAATATATACAATGGTAAGTCAAGGCATATAAGGCAAGGCATAATACAATTAAACAATTGCTTTTTAAAGGAGCAATATCCATACAATATATTAAATCAAAGGAAAATATCGCTGATCCTTTGACAAAAGGCCTACCTAGAGAGCAAATTAAATATACATCGAGGGGAATGGGTTTAAAGCCTGTTGAATGAGTTGAACTAGGCGGAAACCTAACTTAGTTGGTTCTAGGTTCAATAGGAAAACTAGTTTAGTAAAACTCAAAAGGGAAAATACATATTTATTCATTCCTAAGATGTGGTGAGTAATTACTGTTGATGTGAAGGTTATACATTGTATTTAATAACAATGAAATCTTGTTTCAAGGTCAGTTTAGACAGAAAATTGCATTCATTGTTACCTATATGATAGTAATGTGGGGTCGCATTTATGAGAATTGATTGGCTTAAAATTCTCTAAAGCTATCACGAAAACCGGGATTTGTTCAGGACCAAAAAGAACATAAAAGTATGAACTCGGGCAATTATAATGTGTTGTGTGAGACATATTGTTCAGATTTATTTACAAAATGGTGAATCAGCTCAATATTAGATATACACCAAGGCCACTGGGCAGATCCGATATGTACCACTAAGGTAAGTTCAAATCCAAAAGATACTTTTCCTGATACACAACATATTTGTTTCCTCTTTATGCATTTCATAACTTTAGTTATTTATTTCAAATTTATTTAGTTTCAAAATGTGGGGTATTGTTAGAATTTTTAATTGTTTTGAAGCAAAATAAAATGAAGTCCCACACGCTTGAATAGTAAGTGATAATGCTTTTATAAGCATTTAATGATTTATTAGGTATGATAAGTTAAAGGCCCACTAGTAATAAGTGGGTCTACCCATGGGTCCCTTAGGTGGGCCTACCCAAAGATATTATTTATTATTCGAAGATGGGCTCGGGGCCTCAGCCGTCTGCGGGCTTCGTAAATATATTAATATATTTTTATTTTTATATATTTGTTTTTAAACAAGCACGCTATTATGGAAAGTCATAATAAATTAAAGGTTGCAAACTTCGTAAACATCATGAATCCTCAGCTTTATAATAAGGGTTTTCTAAATCAATGGAATATCTGCATACATAATATAAAATAAAGGTGAAAGATTAAAGAGTTCTTGTTGGATTGATCCCAAAGTGCTAAGGCATCAATATCCGGTAGTTTTATCCCGGAGACAATCATCCGTTGAACTTCAAGCACAAGAGTAAGGGGTGAATTATTGTCTTCTAGGGACATTGCTCAAAAAGCAAGACTCAAGTTAGTTTTTTATTATATTTTCGTATTATATATAACGTGATATATATATTTTATAGTATATCGAATATTTTTATTATTTTGCATTGTTTCCAAACAATCTAGCGATAATAGCATGTAATTCATCATGGTCGAACACAAGCAACGCGAAATGTCTCTAAGAATTCTTCTCATGAGAAACCCGAGAAGTTCAATGGAACTCGACTTCAAATCATAAAATGTAAAGATGTTATTTTGATTGACAAATCATGAACTTTGGCAAATATTGTCGCGAAGAAGTTCCCAAGGTCGATAATGATCCTCCTTCTAAAGAGTCATTGACACCAGGAGGCTGGGAAATAATGATTTTCTTTAAACTATATATTTAATCGTTTGAAATAACTTATATGACATATACACATCATATAAGATCGCAAAGGAAGTGGAGATGCTTGAGAAGAAATATAAAATGAAGATGCCGAACCAAGAAATTGCATCACAAATTTTTATATAACATGGTTGGATTCAAAGGTCGCGGGTCAAACAGTTGAAGAGCTTCGTGTAATTATTCATGAATTACATGTCAAGGTTGTGAAATTAATGCATCACTTCGTGTGGGATCAATCATTGAAAAGTTGCCACTTTCATGGAATGATTTCAAAATTTACTTGAAGCATAAGAGGCGTGAAATGTCACTTGAAGATTTAACCTCGAGGCTTCGAAAGGTGCAGAAGATCATAGAAAGTATGATGCAGTTGAAGGAGCAAGGGCCAATGTTGTTGAAGGAGTGCCTGCACCTAAGCCAAAACTCCAGAAATTCAAAGCCAAAAAGACTACAAAGTTCAACAAACCATTTGCACCCAAAGGCAAGGACTTCAAGAAGATAAAAGGAAGTTGTCAAAACAGGGAAAGCCCGACACAAAGCTCAAGATTGTCGCCACCGTAAGGACTGCACGTTGCTCGTATCATCAAGCAAATATTAATTGAAGTGGATGACAATCCTGTTGCTATTGTGACTGAAATCAATATGGTTTCAAATGTTAGAGGATTATGACTAATAATCGAGCAACTAGCATAACAGGAGATAAGAATCGCTTTCTAAATCAAAACGCATTATCGATGAACAACTATATATGGAAATTTTCCGCATCTAAAGTACATGAAAAAGGAAATGTAATGCTTAAGTTCACTTCTGGAAAAACTATAACCCTGACTGATGTGTTATATGTTCCTGAAATTAGGAAGAATTTAGTTTCTGGACCTATGCTAAGTAAGAAAGGCTTCAAACTTGTGTTTGAGTCTGATAGGTTTATTCTTACTACACCTGAATGTATGTGTATGGGTTATTTGGTCGATGGCTATTGTCAAATCAATGTAATGGTTACTAATGCTCTATTAATATGTTAATAATCTTATTGCATTTTACTTATACACGCTAGGACATGTTAATAAGAGAAGTATACATAGAATGGTTAATTTAAATTTATTACCAAAGTTTGATATTAATATGCATGAGAAGTGTGAAGTATGTTCTGAATCTAAGTTTGCTAGACAAAGTTTTAAATCAATTCAAGAAAGATCAAATGTATTGCTTAGTTTAATACATAGTGATCTTTGTGATTTTAAAACTATACCTACACGTGGTGGTAAAAATTATTTTATAACCTTCATAGATGATTGCAGCAAGTATTGCTATGTGTATTTACTTCATAGCAAGGATGAAGCTTTGAATATGTTTAAGACATATAAAGCCAGGTCGAAAATCGCTTGAAAAGAAGATTAAAAATAAGATCTGACAGAGCTTATAGTTATGAATCCATCATGGTTGATTTTTGTGCACTCAATGGAATTGTTCATCAAACAATCGCTTCCATATACACCACAACAAAATGGTAGCAGAGGAAAAATAGAACTAAAAGATATGATCAATTCCATGTTAAATAGTTCAGGACTTCCCATAGCTTTGGGGCGAGCTCTTCTTTCGCAAATTTTATTTTTAAATAGAAATTCTTCAAGAGTTCTAATAAATCTCCATATGAATTTTGAAAGGTTACCATCATGCAAAAATGATCAAAGTGTGTGGCTTTAGCAAAAGTTTTAATTCCAATGCCTAAAAGAAACTAAGCTTGACCCAAACTATTGATTTGTATTTTATAGGCTTCATTTCATGCAAGTGCCGCATATAGGTTTTAGCTACAAATCAAGTTCATGATATCCATGTTAATACTATATTAGAATCACCTGATGCTGAATTTTTGAACATATATTTCCTTACAAAGAAAATAAAACAAGTTCATCAAATAAAAGGATAAGAGATGAACCGATCTACTTCAAAGGTTCAACAAACAAAATTTGGAACCTAGAAGCAGGAAGTAGAATAAAAATACTAAAGAATTTTGGGCCGATTTTATAAGTTTCATAACTATTTTGAGTAAGAACCACAAACATACAAAGAAGCAAAGTGGGCTTCACCAGAGTACCCTTATGGAAGGAAGTTATTAATAGTGAAGTTGAATCCATTTTACAAAATCATACATGGGAATTGGTTGACTTACCACCTGGTAATAAACTAATAGGTTATAAATGGATTTTTAAAAGAAAGTTCAAAACCGATGGCTCTATAGATAAGTATAAGGCTCGGTTAGTAGCAAAAGGGTATAGACAAAAGGAAGGATTGGACTATTTTGATACTTACTCTCCTGTGTCTAGAATAACTTCAATTAGGAATGCTTATTGCAATACTTTTTGTATAGTATGGAAATACATCAAATGGATAAAAAACGCTTTCTAAATTTTAGAATTAGGATGAAGAAATATATATGGAACAACTCAAGGGCTGTGGTTGAAGGTAAAGAAACTAAAGTGTGTAAACTTGTTAAGTCTATATATGGACTTAAACAAGCTCCAAAACAATGGCATGAAAATTTTGATCATACAATGCTATCACATGGGTTTAAAATCACGAGTGTGATAATGTATACATGCTGTAAATACTAATTTTTGTGTATTAGTTTGTTCATGTTGATGATATGCTTATAATGGAAATAGTAAAGATGCACTCTGTCAACAAAAAGGTTATTGGAATTTGTTGTTTGATACAAAGACTTAGGTCCGTCGATGTTATTTTCGAATTCGAATTGTTAAATAATGAGGGGAAAATACCTTACCAATCCCATTGTGTAGAAAAGATATTAAACAAGTATATCAAATTAATTGCAACCGCAAAGAATCATCATGCAAATCGCAAACCAAAGAAAATAATGGAAATGCAAGCACAATTGGAATACTCTCAAATTATTGGGAGTTTAATGTACCTAATGAATGCTACTACAGGGCTTTGCATTGCTTATTCAAAGAAGTAGACTTCTAGTAGATATACAAGTAATCCCGCAAAAGATCATCGGGAAGCTTTGATTAGAGTGTCGAGGTATCTCAAATATACCATAACATATGGATTACATTTACAAAATATCCACCGCCTTGGAAGGATATAAGGATATACTGGATTTGATAGTACAGTCCAAATCACTTAGTGATATAGTATTCACATTAGGTGGTAGTTGCTATTTCTTGAAGTCTCTAAACAAACGTGTATAGCACGCTCTACCATGAGTCTTTGAACTTATAAAGCACTTGATAAAGTCACGGGAAGAGTGCGTAATGATCAAGAAATTTTTTAGAGGACATTCCTATATGGCCTAAGCCAGTGACAGCTATTTGTATACATTGTGACAGTATGGCAGCACAAGCTAGAGCCAAAAGTAATATATACAATGGTAAGTCAAGGCATATAAGGCGAAGGCATAATACAATTAAACAATTTGCTTTAGTGGAGTAACATCCATACAATATATTAAATCAAAGGAAAAGGATGTCGATCCTCACGCGCCTACCTGTAGAGAGCAAAATTAAATATACATCGAGGGAACGGCCTAAAGCTCGTTGAATGAGTTGAACTAGGAAGGAAAACCTAACTTAGTTGGTTCTGGTGTCATTAGGAAAACTAGTTTAGTAAAACTCAAAAGGAAAATACATATTTATTCATTCCTAAGATATGTAGTAATTAATGTTGATGTGAAGGTTATTATCAGATGACAACAACAAATCTTGTTTCAAGGTCAGCTTTTAGACAGAAAATTGCATTCATTGTTACCTATATGATAGTAATGGGGTCGTGCAGATTATGAGAATTGATTAATAAAATTCTCTAAAGCTATCACGAAACCGGATTTGTTCAGACCAAAAGAACATAAAAAGTATGAACTCAAGTAATTATAAATGTGTTTGTGTGAGAGATATTGTCTAGATTTACTACAAAATGGTGAACAATTCAATATTAGATATACACTCATGGGCCACCAAGTAGATCCGATATGTACCACTAAGGTAAGTTCAACCAAAAAGATACTTTTCCCCGATACACAACATATTTGTTTCCCTCTTTTATGCATTTCATAACTTTATTATTTATTTCAAATTTACTGTTTCAAAATGGGTATTGTTAGAATTTTTAATTGTTTTAGCTAAAACAAAATACGAAGTCCTGCTGCACGCTTTTGAATAAGAAGTGATAATGCTTTATACATTTAATGATTTGTTAGGTATGATATGTTAAAGGCCCACTAAGCAATAAGTGGGTCTACTCCATGGGGTCCCTAGTGGGCCTACCCAGTACATATATTTATTATTCAAAGATGGGCTCGGGGCTCGGGGGCCAGGTCAGGCTTCAACATATATTAACATATTTTATTTTATATATTTGTTTTAAATGAAGCTAATGCTATTATGGAAAGTTACAATGTTCAGCACTATAAACTTTCTAAAACATTGCAACTTTAGGTTTATAATAAGGGTTTTCTAAACTGTTTTTTTTTTTTTTGAATATCTCGCATACATAACATAAATAAAGAAAGACAAAGAGTTTCGTTGATTGATCCTAAAGTGCTAAGGCATCAATATCCGGGCATTTTATCCTCGGGAGACAATCATCCGTTGAACTCGCCACAAGAGAAGGTGAATTATTGTTCTAGGACATTGCTCAAAGCAAGATCACAAGTTAGTTTTTTATTATATTTCGTATTTATATATACTGGTGGATATATATATTTCATAGTATACTGAATTATTTTTTATTATTTGTATTGAGCTTCAACACAAAGACACAAGATGTAATTCATCATGGCGAAACAAGCAAACGCTAAAATGTCTCTAAGAATTCTTCTCGATGAGAAAACCCGAAGTCTACCGAACCGACTTCAAACGATGGCAAACAAAGATGCTATTTATTTGACAACCATGAACTGCAACATATCAGAAGAAGCCTCAAGGCCATAATGATCCTCCTTCTAAAGAGAGCCACGATGACTATAGAGGCTTGGAAATACCCGATTTTCTTTAAACTATATTAATCACTTTAAAATAACTATGACATATACACACTCTATATAAGACTCCGCAAAGGAAGTATGGGAGATGCTTGAGAAGAAATATAAAAATGCAGAAGATGCCGGAAACCAAGAAATTGTAATTGGCAAATTTCAAGTATAACATGGTTAGATTCAAAGGTCGTGGGTCAAACAAAGAAGAGCTTCGCATTATTCATGAATTACATGTCGAAGGTTGTGAAATTAATGAACAATTTCGTGTGGGATCAATCATTGAAAAGTGCCACTTTCATGGAATATTTCAAAATTTACTTGAAGCATAAGAGGCGTGAAATGTCAATGAAGATTGAATCTCCAGGCTTCGGAAGTCAAGAAGATCATAGAAAGGAGACAGAGTTGAAGGAGCAAGGGGCCAATGTTGTTGAAGGAGTGCCCGCACCTAAGCCAAACTCCGTAAATTCAAAGCCAAAGACTACAAAGTTCAATCAAACCATTTGCACTCAAAGGCAAGGACTTCAAGAAAGATAAAAGCCAAGTTGTTGGTTTCGGAAAGCCTCGACAAAGCTCAAGATTGTCGCCACGTAAGGACCGTAATGTTGCTCGCATTTCAATCAAGCAACATAATGAAGCGGATGACAATCAAGGCATAGATCGAAATCATGGTTTCAAATGTTAAGGATGCGGATTGACACTGATAAACTAGGTATATTTAGAGATAAGAATCTGCTTTCAAATTCAAATGTGATTACTGGATGCAACAATCATATATGGGAAATTCTTCATTCTAAAGGAAGAAAAGGAAATGTAATGCTTGTTCACCGAAAACTATAACCTCGATCGATGGTTATATGTCCTCGAAATTAGAAGCAACGAATGGACCTATGCTAAGTAAGAAAGGCTTCAAACTTGTTGTCGAGTCCAGTTTATTCTACTAAGCAATGGAATGGCGGGTAAGGGTTATTTGGTCGATGGGTTGTTCAAACTCAATGTAATGGTTACTAATGTCGACAATAATAATAATGCTTCGCTTATATTGTTGATTCTTTTAATTTATGGCATGCACGCTATATATGCGTTAAGTAAGAGTAATATACAGAATGTTAATTTAAATTTATTACTAAAGTTTGATATTATGCATGAGAATGTAAAGTATGTTCGAATCTAAGTTTGCTAGACAAAGTTTTAAATCAATTCAAGAAAGATCAAATGTATTGCTTAGTTTAATACATAGTGATCTTTGGTGGATTTAAAATCATATACCTACACGTGGTGGTAAAATTATTTATGAACCTTCATAGATGATTGTGAGCAAGATGCTATGTATTTACTTCATAGTGCTGGTTTGTGCTTTTGAATATGTTTAAGACATATAAAAGCCGAGGTCGAAAATCGCTTGAAAAAGAAGATTAAAATAAGATCCGAGCAGAGGGGTGGAGAATATGAATCCATCGCTTTTGCTGATTTTTGTGCACTCAATGGAATTGTTCATCAAACAACTGCTCCATATACACCACAACAAAAATGGTGTAGCATAGAGGCAAACAGAACCTTAAAGATATGATCAATTCCATGTTAAATAGTTCTAGACTTCCCCATAGCTTTGGGCAGCTTCTTCTTTCAAGAAATTATTCTTAAATAGAATTCCTTTCAAGTTATTCTAATAAATCTCCATATGAATTTTTGAAAGGAAGGTTACCATCATGCAAAATGATCAAAGTGTGGGGTTTTAGCAAAAGTTTTAATTCCATTGCCTAAAAGAACTAAGCTCGACCTAAAACTATTATCGTATTTTCATAGGCTTTGGTCATAAGGTCGCATAGGTTTTTAGTTTACAAATCTGAAGTTCATGATATCCATGTTAATACTATACAAATCAATTGATCGAATTTTTCAATATATATTTTGCTGTGAAAATAAAACAAGTTCATCAAATAAAAGGATAAGAGATGAACCATCTACTTCAAAGGTTCAAGAACAAAATTTGGAACCTAGAAGAGAGAAGAGAATTAAAATACCAAAGAATTTTTTGGGCCAGATTTATAAGTTTCCATAACTATTGGAGAACCACAAACATGCAGCAAGCAAAGTAGTCACCAGAGGCACCTTATGCAGCAGTTTACAACAGTGAAGTTTGAACCCATTTTACAAAATCATACATGGGAATTGGTTGACTTACCACCTGGTAATAAACTAATAGGTTATAAATGGATTTTTAAAAGAAAGTCTAAAACCGATGGCTCTATGATATATAAGGCTCCTAAGTAGTAGCAAAAGGGTATAATAAAAAGCAAGGATTAACTATTTTGATACTTACTCTCCCGTGTCTAGAATAACTTCAATGAATGTTTATTGCAATAGCTTTGTATAGTATGAAAAAATACATCAAATGGATAAAACCGTTTTTAAATGGAGAATTCTATAGATGAAGAAATATATATGGAACAACCTGAAGGGTTTGTGGTTGAAGGTAAAGAAACTAAAGTGTGTAAACTTGTTAAGTCTATATATGGACTTAAACAAGCTCCAAAACAATGGCATGAAAAATTTGATCATACAATGTTATCACATGGGTTTAAAATCAATGAGTGTGATAAATGTGTATACATAAAGCAAAATACTAATTCTTGTGTATTAGTTTGTCTTTATGTTGATGATATGCTTATAATGGGAAATAGTAAAGATGTGATTCTGTCAACAAAAAGGTTATTGAATTCCATGTTTGATATGAAAGACTTAGGTCTGGCTGATGTTATTTTGGGAATTCAAATTAAAAGAAATAATGAGGGGTACATTCTTACTCAATCCCATTGCAAGATATAAACAAGTATGGTCAAATTCACTGCAAACCCGCGCACCATTTGATGCAAACCGCAACCAAAGAAAATAATGGAAATGCAACACAATTGAAGATCAAATTATTGGGAGCTTAATGTACCTAATGAATGCTAATAGGCCGTATATTGCTTATTCAAGAAGTAGACTTAGTAGATATACAAGTAATCCCCGCAAAAGATCTATTGGGAAGCTTTGATTAGAGCGTTGAGGTATCTCAAATATACCATACGCCATGGATTACATTTGCCAAAATATCCAATCAGTTCTGAAGACAGTGATGCTAATTGGATTTCCGATAATACAGAAACCAAATCGACTAGTGGATATGTATCACATTAGGTGGTGTCGCTTATTTCGAAGTCCTCTAAACAAACGTATAAAGACGCTCTACTCATGGAGTCTCGACCAGAAGACTTGGATAAAGCCGTCGAAGAGGTGCGAATGACTAAGAAATTTTTTAGAGGACATTCTATATGGCCTAAGCCGCTGATAGCCTATTTGTACATTCAGACAAGATGGGCAAAAGACAAGCTTTTGTATTTCAAAAGTAAATATATACAATGGTAAGTCAAGGCATATAAGGCGAAGGCATAATACAATTAAACAATTGCTTTCTAGTGGAGTAATATCCATACAATATATTAAATCAAAGGAAAATATTGCTGATCCTTTTGACAAAGGCCTACCTAGAGAGCAAATTAAAATATATACCAGGGAATGGGTTTAAAGCCTCGTTGAATGAGTTGAACTAGGCGGAAACCTAACTTAGTTATTCTAGGTTCAATAGGAAACTAGTTTAGTAAAAACTCAAAAGGGAAAAATATTTATTCATTCCTAAGATGTGGTGAGTAATTACTAAGTGGATGCAAAGGTTATACATTGTATTTAATAACAATGAAATCTTGTTTCAAGGTCGGGCTTACGTAATTGCATCTATTGTGTTACCTATATGATAGTAATGTGGGGTCGCATTTATGAGAATTGATTGGCTTAAAATTCTCTAAAGCTATCACGAAAACCGGGATTTGTTCAGGACCAAAAAGAACATAAAAGTATGAACTCAAGTAATTATAAATGTGTTGTGTGTGAGACATATTGTCTAGATTTACTACAAAATGGTGAACAGCCTAATATTAGATATACACTCATACACCAAGTAGATCCGATATGTACCACTTTAAGGTAAGTTCAACCAAAAGATACTTTTTCCTGATACACAACATACGAGCTCTCTTTATGCATTTCATAACTTTAGTTATTTATTTCAAATTTATTTAGTTTCAAAATGTGGGGTATTGTTAGAATTTTTAATTGTTTAGCTAAAAATAAAAATGAAGTCCCACATCGTTTTTGAATAGTAAGTATAATGCTTTATACATTTAATGATTTATTAGGTATGATAAGTTAAAGGCCCACTAGTAATAAGTGGGTCTACTCCATGGGGTCCCTTAGGTGGGCCTACCCAGTACATATATTTATTATTCAAAGATGGGCCTTGGGCCTTGGGGCCGTGGGCTCGTGGGCTTCGAAATATATATTAATATATTTTATTTTTTATATATTTGTTTTAAAATCGCTAACGCTTATTATGGAAAGTTACAATGTTCCAAAGGTTGCAACTCGTAAATATCGCAACTTTAGGTTTTATAATAAGGGTTTTCTAAATCTGTAAATTTTTTTTTGGCTTTGAATATCTGCATACATAACATAAATAAAGAGAAAGATTAAAGAGTTCTTGTTGGATTGATCCTAAAGTGCTAAGGCATCAATATCCGTAGCTTAACTCGGGAGACAATCATCTGTTGAACTTCAAGCACAAGAGAAGGGGTGAATTATTGTCTTTAGGACATTGCTCAAAGCAAGACTCTGCCATGTTAGTTTTTTATTATATTTCGTATTTATATATACTGTGATATATATATTTTATAGTATACCGAATTATTTTATTATTCGTATTTGCTTCCTAAACAGTAACTCTCTCATGGCAAATCCAACCTCATCCTCTACACTTATGGATGAACTCTCTCATTGCAAATCCAACCTCATCCTCAAATCCAACCTCATAGTGAAGAAGGATTCGAATCATTATAGAAGGCTCAAGGTCTAGGGTGGTCCTTTCTCCATAAACACTTTTGATTCTACTACATTCTCCTACTAAGGATCGACAAGTTGATTTTTGCAACTTCGCTCTCGCAATATCTTCACACTATGAAACTCTCATCACTGATTCATCCATTGACGAACATCATAAGATACTTATCCGTAATATCTATTTGTTATAATTTTTTTATTTTATGGATGAGATAGAGTTCTGGTTCAGATCTATTCCAAGTCCATGATAGGAATGGCTAAATCTCTTTATGTGTAATATTTTTTTTAAACACAAAAAGAACATAAAATAATTAAAAAATGAGTCCATCCTGTCTTCCATTCCCTTGGGAAAGTGAGAGGTAGACAAGACGCATTACCATCTCAAATGTAGAAAATTTAAGTGCCTTTTCTTTAAGTTTTGTATTTGTTCATTGGAAAAAAATATAAAAGGGAATAAAACATAGAGAAGGAAGCATATTGAATAAAGAAAATGACTCAGATTAGAGATTCTTTTGGGTTAGCTTTATTTGGCCCTAAAAGAATGCAAGAGAGCTGCCATAATTAAAGTGTTAATGCATTCCATGAAGATTTTGTGTAAGACCCGAGAAATTCCAATTTCGAATAAGGCAAATAGTAATTTAATTACAAAAGCAATACCGTTAAAAACTGCATTAATTCTCTTCAGATCTCGATGACGAAACGGATTGCACTTCGCTGAATCGCTCGCGAAATCTAGTTAGCACATAAAATTTCGTAATTTTCGAGACAGTTGAGTCGCACGTTTTTCGAGGCATCGCGTTTCGGGTGCCGTAAATCGATTTTTGATGTGACGAAAGGCACATATAGTATGTACTCATGTACCATAAGTGGTATGAGTAGAGAAATAATGAAAATGGATGACCGAGGTAGTGCCGAATATCGATTCTGGTAAAAGAGGGACATAAATGTCATTTTTTGGAATGTTAATGAGCTGTATATAAAAGAGCAAGGTTAGTGCTCACTTCCAAAACACAAAGCAAAAACGTGAAACTGATGGGAGATGCAGTGAGTCTCGATTGAGAGGGTTTGTAGGCAGGCCGCTTCTCCCAAGATCTCCCGCGATCCGACCGCTGGCTGACTTCGAGCAAGATGAAACGCCTCTACGCGAGTTGGCGCCACGCGCGATCCCCGCTCATAGCTTTAATAACCCAAGAGGTAGGATTTTCTCTCTCTACTTATGCTTTATTCCCATTTTTGCCAAGCTGATGTTTGGTGGTGCCTGAGGTCATGAGGGGTCGTTTGATCGGTCCCAAACATGGGACCGAATTGTTAGAATTTCTCGGGGGATTTTTCTACCATCCGCGGATCGCCTTTAAATTAGGGGCTGTTTGGGTCTTTTAATCCCAGAATTTTTGGCTTTAAATCATGTAATTGTATGGAAAATGCCGGGAATGGGTAGTTGATCGGTCCCAAAACATGGGACCGAATCATGAAAATATTTTTGGACTTTTTGGACAGCCGTGACAGTGGGTGTGGACTGTTGGGAGCTTTGCATCAATTCTATTCAATAAATTATGCTTTATGTCATAAGATAGAAATGTAGAGAAATTGCTCCAAAAAATGGAACCGAGAGCTGACATGGTCGCCTCGTGACACCCACGTTAGTTTCTGGATCGCAAAATCAATTCCTGTCAGGTAATTGATAAGAATTGTCCATGTTGTGTGCTTGAATTGTTGAAATGAATGGCTGAGTTTGCGGTGGAATTAAATAGGTTAATACATGAATTTAATGTGTTAATATAATGACATAATGAGAGTAAATAATGTGTTTCAGAGCTATCGAGATATTTAAATGGCACATACTGCATGTATTAATATGAGGCCGCAATATGTGAATATAATTGTGTGTGTAGGTCATTGGAGATGAGTTTGATCATTAGCCCAAGTGAGCTAATTTTGATGCATATGAGTTGTGTATAATATGGCAATATGATTGTGTGACGGATTGGGCGCTATATATTCATGTTTATATATTTGCATGTGAAAGAGATAATGGCTGAAATGACATCATAATGCATTTCATGTGCACTGGGGTATCCTAGAGAGATAGGAGTTAGTGCATGGTATAAGTCTAGAGAAGACGGTTCGGAGGATAGTCTAAAAATGTTAATCATCGGAGGGTAGTCCACAAACAAATAATATATCAACCGTCTGAGCTGTTTCCAGCTTGATACACACATTCATCTGAGAGAATTAATAAACAATTTATATATCAATCGCTTCCGAGTTTAGCCCAATTGATATATATACATCGGAGGGCTGTCCACTAATAAACTAATATTTCAATGGTGTTTGTTATGAGGGGAGTCGGTGAGGACCCTGGATCCTGAAGGTCGGTAGACATTCAAGTGTGGATCATGCATTTGCTTGAATGTGTGTTTAAATTGGAACATTAAAAATCAAAGACTTAGGTGGTGAGTACTCACTTAAAGCGATTCTCCTTGCATCGAGCTTAGCTCACTCATTGCTGCATCCCCTTTTCACTGCGTGACAGTGAAATGGTGGTGAAGCAGATGCATTCATTCCTAGAGGCAGAGTTTAGAAGGTGTTTACATTTTAGGCAGATGACTGCATATGTATATTAGAATTTAATTCTACTGATATATTGTTTAAGAGTAAAATATTAACTTTTGAACCTATTAGATATATTGTGTTGAGTACAAATACTGGGCCTATATTTATTGGATATATATATATATTGCGATATTGTTGATTGGGACAGGTCGTGTGTTTATATTAGTTTTGTATTTGCAGAGCTCCCGTACAAAAGGAGGATTCTGTCCATTTTCGTGAAAATGTCGGTCACCCCACATTCACTAGTATTCCGGTTGACGGGTAGTCAACTGACCCCTGCTTGTGGGCCACAATAGACCATCGTGAGCTTAGGTATACGAACAATACCTAGGAGCTTTAAGTTTGGTATCCATTACCACTAGGTGGTATGGTGTGGAGTATAAGTTTATGGAAAACCTATGGATAGAAATTTGGCTTAGGGGCCATAGTTGAGGATTTAGCATCACCACTAGGTGTATTTGATATTCAGCTTAGGCATGAGATTGCCCAGAAAATCACGATAAACTAGACACTACGTGCATGTGTGTATGTGTTTTGTGTGATTTTGCAATTAATTATGAATTATTGTGTGATCATGTGATGGTATGATTGATAAGCTTATAACATGTTGATTGATCATGTGTCATGGTCGGATTCAAAAAGCTTAGGTGATAGCATCAGACAAATAAAACTAAAATGCCGAACACTGGTGACATGAGAACAAGTTGGCTGGAGGAAATTTTGAGTAAAATGGTCCAACAAAGTTCGACAAAGATCCCGCTGACAAGATCGTGTGGGTTTTGTGGAAAACTAGAAAATATGTCGAGTTGCATGCTGTACAAACCGGAAAAGAAATGAAAAGAATAAATTTTATAAATTTATTTAGCCTATTAGGTGACAGGAAAATAATTTTCTAAAATAAGAAAATCTAAGGAAATAAATTTTTATAAATTATTTGAATATTAAGGAGTAAGAAAAATTATTTTTGTGATTTTTGGTGATTTTCCAAGTGCCGGAAATAATTGAAAATAATAAATAATTATTATTAAAATTTCAAGTACCAGTAAAAATCGAATGGGCACGCTCATTTGTATTGCAAGAAAAAAAATTGCTGCGTAGATTGAATGGTAGCGGCCGATATCATATTGCAATACAATAGAGTCAGATTGGTGAGGCTGGGCCAGCAAGTGCCTGACCGTATCGGTACTGATAAACACAAACAAGCCACAATACGTCAATTAAAGGCGATAATGTACAGCGCAGTAGCTAGGCGCGCTCGGCGTGCATCGGGCCGCGGTCATCGGGTCGCACCGCGCACTCCTACCATCTTTTCGATCCGCTTTTGACTCCCAGATTTCAGTCAAATTTTTGACATTGTTCGCGGAACCCTGCCCATGAACACTGTTCATCTCGAAATTTTTCGAAAAAAAAAAAAAAAAAAAATTTAAATATTTATAAAAAATCAAATAAAATCAAATAAATTTTTGATAAAATTGGAATAAAATTTTTCAAAATAACTTTGAAAAAATTTGTTGAAAACAATATTTTAAACGCTTAAATTGATTGCGTATAATAATCGAGTCATGTATGATTAATGTCTCTGGGGTCGAGGTTATGCCTTATAATAATCGTGATTTAAAGAATTCACCAATTGAAATCGTAATTAAGCGCGAAAGAGTTGCGTAGGGAAATTATATACCAGAAACATGATAGAAAAGGGTAAAATGCTAAGGTTATGGGTTATGACCTTAGGGGATTGGGTACCGAAATGAACAAGAAAGTCAGAATTATTGAAATGAATGAATCGGTGGTTGAAATTTAGCCACTTAGGAAATGAACTGGTCAGTCTGGTGGTTGTTTGTCATTAGTAATTGGCATCGTGATTAAGAAGTTAGACGAAATGAAAATTACATGAATCGTGGTTGCCATTTGACCTAAATGTGTATGGTTAGTAGAGTACGAGGATCAGAGGGCGTCCACCGCGGGTACCGGGTCGCACGATCAAGATTTGATTAGCGTGACTCGTCGAGGCTATGTGTATTACAATGGAACGCTATAGCACAAAATGCAGACAAGGAGATCCCAGTAACCTCCTGCAGGTTAGACGGATCATCCTCCCATATCTGGCTGTGGGGAAAAGATCCGATGGTGGTAGACCGTTGGTTCATGTAGAATCCAAAGTGCCGAGGCGTGACACCTCCGACACGACCAGGATTAGACTAGTCAGCCTAGCTAGAGGCAGAAATGAGCCCAAATATGATGGTGGAAATGGGCAAGGACCTCTAGAGACCTAGAGGAGCCGTTAGGCTGTGGAGCTCTACCTGTGGATGCAGCGAGAATAAGAATGTTAGCCTGGAAGGCAGTTAGAGAGCTCGAGAGACTCTAACACGCGTTGACCCGAGGATCATGGACATGTCGAGTTCCTCATGTCATCCTGATGGATTACCGACGTTTACAAGGTTGTTATCATTGTGAGCGCAGAGTTACCGCCAATAATAATGTGATCTGCACTCATGTTATTTTCGTGGGGGCAAGCACGTATATTTTGCTCCATGGCCAAAGATAAGGAGTCCAAGTGCTAGGGATTAGCTACATGGGTAAGCTTGAAGAATGATTCAGAGGACGAGGTGAGACCGTACTTAGACTCACTCGAAAGTGGTTTGGCGAGCACGCCGAATATTTCTCCGATGACACCTGGACTACCTCCACATAGGATGTAGACTTCGTATCGAAGTCACACCCTCGGTACTTTACTCCATCTCTATGACTCAGATAGAGGGCACCCATGAGTTGCGTGTGAACCGAGTCCATTAAAAGAGCCGCTGATAAGGGTTTATTAATCGAAAGACTTCACCATGTGCGCTTTCTCGGTTCGAAGGGTGAAGAAGAGGAGCAAGACCCCTTCGACCAGGCATCACCATCGTACTGATCGGGTTACGATCCTAACTCCAGACCATTACCAAGGATTGACGATTTGTTTGATCGGTTGAGAGGAGCGCGAGTCTACTCCAAGATAGACCTTCGCACTGATTACCATCAACTGAGGGTTAGGGAGATAGATATCCCTAAGATAGCGTTTAGGACGCGTTATGGGCACTTTGAGTTTACGGTGATGCCCTTTGGATTGACGAATGCGCCAGCGGCATTCATGGACCTCATGCATAGGGTGTTCCAACCTTATCTAGATCAGTTTGTCGTAGTCTTCGTGGATGACATTCTGATCTACTCCCAAATGAGGGGAGCATGAGTATTATTTGTGAGGATCGCTCTTACGCTTGTCGAGAGACCATCACCGTACACTAAGTTTAGTAAGGTTTTAATGGCATCGAAGGGAGGTTTTGGACACGTGGTGTCGCACCAGAGTGCTAGCCGACCTAGAGAAGGTTGAGACAATGATGTGTTGGGAGAGACCGAATGTCAATCTTCGAGATACGTAGTTTCTTGGGATTGACTAGATATTACGAGAGATTCGAGAATGGGCTGAAGTTGTCCATTTGAGGCAGACAGAAGCCACCTATGGAACATGACTCGTTGTCATGCTCGACCATAGAGAGATCGAGGATACCGGAACACTGATATGGGTGTTGGTAACAAGAGGAGGATCAGGCCTTTCTCCTAGTTCGGAAGAGGCGTAAAACTTCAGCTTCACACTAGTTTCTGTGATCAGGCTGGATTGAGCATGGAGCGACTGATTTCCCTGCAGACATGGATCCTAAGACTTTGGGACAATATGGGCCCCGCTAGCTAGAGAACAGAGAGTATATTAGTCATTCTCCACACCCCAAGAAGCGGTTGCAGAACTAGTTTCTCGCTTCTTGGTGCTACAAGCACTGTAAGACCAGAAATTCCACTTCGAATAAGGGCAAAATCGTAATTTTACCATAAAATTGTAATTACAAGCAAAAATCCTTAATTTATTCTCTAGATCTCGATGACTAAACGACCATACCGTTGGAATCGTTTCGCAAAAATCTAGTTAGCACGCACCTTGTGGTGTAGGTCACTTCCGAGACAATTAACAAAGACGCTTCGAGGCACTTGCCTTGTAAGCCAGAATCTGGTTTTCGATGACCTAAATGATATAACATGTACTCATGTACCAGAAGTGGTATGAGTAGAGAGAAATGATGAAAATGGACGGTCGAGATAGTGTCAATCTCAACTGGGTGTTAAGAGGACATATTGGTCAATGATTTGATTTAAGTGACTAAAGCCAAAATAGTGTATAGTGGTTCATCTTTACATTAGGCCAAGACAAAAACGTGGGAGGCCATTTAGATGGTAGCTTTGGGTTGAGAGGGTTTTAGAGAGGGAGGGTGCTTCTCTCTAAGATCCCGGAAAATCGGACCGTTGGATTTCGACGGAGCAAGAAGTGGAACGCTTCACGCGGAGCAAAGGCCGCTGCGGGACCCCGGTTTGCGAAGTCTTTGACAACTCCAAGAGGTAGGATTTCTCCCTACTTGGGTTTTATTCCCATTTTTAGTACTTTTCAAATGTTTGAGTTGATGGAGGCCATTAGGGGCTGTTTGATCTGTCCTAAACATTGGGATCGAATTAATATAAAAGTTGAGCTGAATGGAGCGGCTGCGTGGGTGCGCTCCCGGCTGGATGGAGTATGAACTTGTGTGTTCTTGGTGTTAATCATGTGTTGATTGAAATTGGGCCGGGAAGGGCCGTGAAATGCGGGTTCACAAAGTGAACCGAAGAATGAATAAATGTTTGAGCTATAAAACTGGGGTTTTCTTGTTCCTAAGGCAAATGACAGAAAATGTATTTTTGGGGAAAATATATGCTTGATTAAGTAATTCGATCGAATTGCTTGTGTTTGTATATTAGCCAGTGAGCTAATTTTGATCTTTGGCAGATAAATGCATAACTATGTTGTGTGATTTTAAAGTTTTATGTAAATATATTCATGTATATATATTTGCATGTGGATTTAAAGCGTATTGGAATTGGCATACATGCATTCCATATGCAGCGCAACATCCTAAGGACGCTATAGGAGTTAGTGCGTAGGTATAAGTCAGAGAAGATGGTTCGGGTAGTCTAAAAATGTTAAGTATCGGATAGTCAGGCAAAATATCAATCGTCGGGCGGCCAATTGATATTCATGGTGAATCCCTGAAGCTTGACTTATATATCAATCGTCGGGCGGCCCGATTGATATATACATCGGAAGGGTTAATCCGCCCAATAAATAATAATTCTCATACAAGGCTTGGCGAGTGCAAGGAAATTCGAGTGAGGACTCGGGATGCGAGTTAGTCATGTAGTCCAAGTAGGATCATGCATTTTCTTGAATGTGTGTTAAATTGAAACATTGCTGCGCTTAGGTGGTGAGTAGCCCGTTTGGGGCGATTCTCCTCTTGGGCTTTAGCTCACCCTAGTCGATGCGGATCCCCTTTATTTTACGAGGTGCGGGGAGCGTGCGAGGGCCGGCTCGTCCTAAGTGGGTTTTGAAGAAAGCAGGAGTGTGGCTGATGGATTTCTTCATATTAGGAACACATAATTTAATATATGTGTTGTATAGAGTCATTTACTAACTCTTGAAGCTATGGGACATGGTTGATATGTTAATGGATATTGTTGTATGGGCCCAAGAGGCCGTTTTTATCCATGTTGTTATCCTTGGGATTATATTGGGTACATTTGGAGACAGGTTTATCACAGTCTTGTGTTTAGGTGAAACTCCCAGTATAAAGGAGACTCTGCTTAGGTTACTACAGTGGCATCGGTGCCCAGAGCACACTTTGTATTCACGGGTTGACGGGCGGAGTCAGGACCCCGGAGTTTTTGGGCGTCCTGACTTGGTATCGAGCTTAGGTATACGAATACCTAGGGAGCTGGGTTGGGTATCATCCTTTATTTAGGTGGTTTAATGTGGAGTATAGGTATATGGAAACCTATAGATTGAGGATTTGGGGCTTAGGCCATAGTTGAGGAAGAGCATCACCACTAGGTGTGGTTCGATGTTGAGTTTAGGTATGGGATTACCTAGGAAAATCACGGGACAAAACTAGGACACTACGTGCACGTGTGTTGGAGTGTTTTGTGTGATTTGGTGAATTATTGTGTGTTTGGTGTGCATGACATGTTTCATGTGTGAGATTGTATGTGTGCTTGGTGATTAGCATATGGATGTGTTAGAAAATACTTTAGGAAAATATTTTGAGTTGTACAATGTACAAAACTGGAAAAGAAAACAAAAGAATAAATTTCAATAAATTTATTTGGGTTAGAATTGAAGAAAATGATTTTCTAGGGTTTGATTGTAAAAAGCGAATAAAATTGAATGAAAAAAAAATTCTGGAGCGGTGCTCCGGTTTAAGCATGAGCGATTTGGTTTTGTGGAGTCACGGAAAATTATTCCGGTTTTGCACAAGGGAAAGAATTGTAAAAAAAAAAATGCAAACGAGCGGAATGGCTGCGCCCGATTTCCGGCGGGTCGTGACTGGTTTAGAGGTCGTGGCGGGGAGCGGCAAGTGCGCGGGGCGAGGGCGGGCATGCGCGCGGCGGTAGCGACATGGCGTAGCGCCCGACATGGGCAATGTGCGACTGGGCGAACGAGCGAATCGCGGCGTCGATTGGTGTCATTGACACAGACTAGGGGAGAAAAGGATGTCGGCGACATCAAAGTGAGGTCGCGACATGGGTGGCCAATGAGGGGAATTCGCGACATAGGCGTCGCGGCGCCGCGAAAGGAGGCTATCGCGGAGAAGCGATGTTCGTGACATCGGTCAGACGTCGCGACATGGGCGTGGCGTGGAAGCGTGGCGGTGTCGCGGCAGGGAGCGATCATCGCGACATGAAGCGGCGTGGCTAAATTTGGAAGCGATGTCGCGGCAATGGATTTGGCGTGGCGACATGGACATCGGTTTGGGGAATTACGCGACGCATGAGCGATCTGACATAGGTTGGTAAATCCGAGTCGCGACATGAAATTGATGTCGCGACGCCAAAATAGCGACGGCGAAGGCTGGGCGGAGAGGCGGTGTCAGCGACGCGATATGATGTCGGCGACGCGCCCGATTCTAGGTGCCTTGATGTCAGCGACATCAGTAGCGTCGCAACATGGGCGGTTGGTTGACGAGAGAGAGGTCGCGACATGCGCCCGCGACACGGGTCTTTCTGTAGCGACTGCGCCTGTGACGGTGGCTCGCGTTGGTACATGCGTAGCGACATCTCACGCTGACATGGGCGTTGTCGCGTAGGCGGCGCCACGACACAGGCGCTGCAGCGCGATGTCGCGTGCGACATGGGTTACGGGTGTGCGCCTTTGTGCACTATTGATTCGATTTAGTACCTTTGTTTAGGGGTGCTTCATTTTGGATCACTTTGTTCATGGACCTTTGTTCATAGGAAAAAAAAAAAAAAAAAATCTGAAATTTTTAAAAAAATTTTCTTGGGGGTGATTTAATATATGAGATATTCATATTGCAATTACTATAAATGCATTGACGTAGAGTGCGAAAAAAAAATTTCGGTGTGTGAATAGTACCTCGAGGCTGTGTTTATGTCTTAGAGACATTAGACAAAATTTTCGAAAAAAAAAAAAATATAATAATAATTTTCAAAAATGAAATTTTCGAAAATAAATTTTTGTTAAATGATATTTTAAATGCAAAGTGGTGTCTTGCATTACATGATAAGGACAATGTGTATCTGCTTGATTCTGGCGTATGATTAGTGTCTCGGGGCTGTGTTATGCCTTAGAGATACTGTATTGAGATTTAACTACCATGTTAATTGTGTAGATGGCTGGTAGAGGACGGGGCGTAGAGAGGGCGATCCATAGGGCAACTGGTCGGGCACCAGACATTTGACCAGTAGCCAGATGATCGAGGCCTTTGTAAATTTGTAGGTGTTGCGGCGGGCTGCCATAGCATGGTAGTGTGGCGAATGGTCGGGAGGTCTAAGTAACCTCCGAGGAGATTTAGGCGCACCACCCTCCAGGCATTCACGGGAGGGCAGATGGTGCCCGGACCATTGGTTTTTATGCGAGCCGAGATATCTTGGAGGCTATGGAGATCACCTCCGTCTGACGGGATCGGGTTAGGCGCATTCGGCTAGAGGCGAGGCGGGTATGATGGAGATGGGTTAGAACTTCTAGAGACTTAGAGGTTATGACATGGGCCCGGTTTCGAATTGTTCATGGCTAGTATTTTCGAGGCTGCGAGGCATGCGAAGCTTTCGGAGTTCCTAGAGTTGAAGCGAGGGCGATATTTGTGATGGACTATGTGGCTAGATTCACCGGAGTTAGCCCGATTCTTGATGATTACGTGGCCACCGTCTACGGCCCGAGTGAGAGATCGAGGAATGGTGAAATTGTCCATTCGGGCGGATGTAAAAGCTTGGCCTGCGGGATATGGATTCATGGTTAGAGCTTGGCCACGACCGTAGAGAGAGATAGAGGATGCCCGGAGCACTCGGGATGCAAGTGTTAGTGGCAAGAGGAAGGACAGTCAATCTTCCTCCAGTTCGGGGAAGCGGAGGGCCTGGATTCGCGGGATCTCGAGTCACGGCTATCAGGCGAGGGACGGATGAGAGTTGCCGATCGACGAGACCGAGATGGAGTTCTGCCGTCGGGCGGGACGGATGAGTTGCTAGTCGAGGCGGGACGGATTGTGCTACCATTGTGGCGGCACGGACCACGTGAGGCGTGGCTTGCCCCAGGAAACGGGGATCGGGGTTTGGGACATCCACCGGTCCCAATCGATGAGACGGGAGAGGATCTGGTACATTCCTCCTGACCTGATGCAGGCCACGAGGGCGATCTCGGTTCCCAGTCTGCGGGCACCCCACATTTCCTGAGTAGGCGAGGCGAGTATGGGTAGAGGCGGAGGGCGAGGCCGCAGTGGTGTCGAGGATCCGAGAGGGGCGTGTCTGCCGTCACATAAGCCAGTCGAGATCGACGGTTATACGAGTCGTTTTGCTATCTACGCACATGGGGTAGAGTGTTGTTGTTTGATTACGGGGCGTCGCGTTCATTCATTCTTTGCATCGATGGTGATTGAGTTGGGCTTAAATTCGAGACCTTAGAGGAGCCGTTATATGTGAGTTCTCCCTAGGAGTTAGAATTGAGAATAGGGATGACATGTCGAGGTTCGCGAGTTAGAGATCTCGGGGACTCTACTCACGGTGGACTACGAGGATCATGGACGTAACCGAGTTGATGTCATCCTGGATGGATTGGTGGCCGGCTTACGGTCGTTATCGAATTGTGGCGTAGGAGATTCGCGCGCGCATGCGGGATGGTACTCGTGTGGTATTTGGAGACAAACATGATGTCTTTACCCCCCGGACGATGTCTGAGAGTCCAGTGTCGGGACGATTGGCGGGTGGCTGCAAGCCTTGCCACAGAGGACGAGAGACGGACTTGGGTCTGCCTCGAGTAGTGTGCGAGGGTCTGCGGATGTTTTTCGGATATGAGCTACGGGTACTCCCGCGAGAGGGTAGTAGACCGGCATCGAGTTACAACTGGTACTTCACCCCATCTCTATGACCCGCATAGGATGGCACGATTGAGTTGCGGGAACTCGAGTCCGATTCACGAGACTCTCTTGGACAAGGGGGTTCATTAGGCAAGACACTTCACCATGGGCGCTCGATTCTGTTTGCAAAAGAAGAAGGGCCAGACCAGCCGTGCATTGACCTTCTGAGCAGTTAGTGAGGTTACGATCAAGTCGGTACCCTTCACAGAAATTGACGATTTATTTGATCGATTGAAGGCGCAGTCTACTCAGATAGACAACCGCCTTGGTTACCATCAGGCGAGGAGTTAGGGATGCAAATATTCTAAGGCCAGAGTTTGGGGCCAGCGTTATGGGCACTTTAGGTTCTGGGTGATGCCCTTTGGATTGGCCGAATGCGCGGCGACATTCATGGATCTCATGCATAGGATATTCGACCCTATTTAGATGTCGGTTTGTCGTAGTCTTCATTTGGATGACATCTTAATCTGCTCTCGGTCAGTGGGAGCATAGGTATCACTTGAGGATCGTTTTCTGGTTGTTGAGAGACCATCGGTTGTGCGCGAGTTCGATAAGTGCGAGTTCGGCTGCGAGGTGAGATTTTGGGACACGTGGTGTCGGCATCGGGAGTGTCGGTCGACCCCGGAGAAGGTCGGCGGTGATGAGTTAGGAGAGGCCGAGTCGGTCTTCGAGATCGTAGTTTCTTGGGATTAGTTTGGGTGTGCAGGAGATTCATTGAGTTTCTCGGGATAGCAGCACACCTGACTAAGTTGACCGGAAGGAGAGTCGGGTTGATTGGGATGGCCGTGCGAGGAGCGTTCCGGGAGTTGAAAGAGGAGACTTACTTCGGCTCCCATCTTGATAGTTCAGAGACGGGGGACGAGGGTTCGCAGTGTATTGTGATGCCTCGAGTAGGATTGGGATGTGTTTGATGCGTCAGGGAGGTGTGGCTTATGGTTCTCGTCGGTTGAAGAATCATGAAGCGATTACCCACACGATATGGAGTTAGCGGCCGTAGTCTTCGCCTTGAAGATTTGGCGCCGCAGTACTTATATGGCGAGGAGTTGGTATACTCGGACCGTAAAGTGCAGTATATTTTCACGCAGCGGGACCTCGAAGCATGAGGCCTTGAGATGGATGGGTTCTAGAGGATTATGACTTCACTTTGCGTACCATCTGGTAAAGCGAAATGTGATGAGCTGATACTCGGTCGAGGAAGTCGCGAGGCGTTGGCTAGTATGGCATCTCGGGAGTGAGCGGATGCTCGAGGCGTGGGACGGTTGGGCTGCGATGCAGCGAGCGAACTTCCGGGGTACCTTAAGGCGGGTTTAGTGGCTCTGTGTCTGCAGTGGCGAGTGATTGAGTTCCGGTGGCGGGACGGAGATGGTGTCTATATCGGGGCCGGTCGCGATCAGGTATGGGAGGCAGTGAATTCCTACCAGATGGTAGTCTTGATATAAAGGGACGGTAGTGGTTCCCCAGTTGGTGATTTGAGAGAGGAGATTCTCGAGAGTTTCAACGCTCTCGATTTAACATTACACCTGGGTAAACGCGAAGATGTATCGGGATCTTCGTCGCGGTACTATTGGAGTGGGATGAAGAGACCGTGAGGGACTTTGTTAAATGATGTCATATGTCCCGTGATTAAAAATTTGAGCACGAGAAGCGGCGAAATTACTTGACCATTGGAGGTGGCCCAGTGAAGTGGGAACAAATCACGATGGACTTTGTGACCTGCCACGGGCGCCGCGAAGCATGTGGCGGTATGGGTGATAGTGGGTAGGCTCACGCAGTCGGCATTTTCTATACGTGCGGATGACCTTCGCCTTGGAGATCTGCCAGGTTATACATTAGAGAGATAGTCAGAATTCGTAGATACCCCGGTGTCCATAATTGTCGGATAGGGACCGAGGTTTGAGCGCACTTTTGGAAGAAGTTTCAGGCTATGGGCATAGCGGCTAACTATGATGAGTTCCACCCTCAGACCAGGATGGTCGGTGCGAGAGGATTTATCTGGTGTTAGAGGGACATGCTGCGAGCATGTGTCCTGGATCATAAGGGTAGCTGGGAGGAGCATTGCCCTTAGTGGAATTCGCCTACAACAACGAGTTACCCGGGCAAGCATACGAGGATGTGCCGTGAGGCCTTATATGGGAGGCCATGTAGATCAGTTATGTTGAATAGAGGTGGGAGAGAGCTGCATCAGTAGTCTGATTTGATTAGAGACACCTCGAGAGGTGAGAACGTCTGACGTCTTACCATGACTCAGGCGCGACGGAGAAAGAATATGCGGATCTGCGTTGTCTGACCCTTAGAGTTCGAGGTTGGGGATCATGTCTTCTTGAAGGTTATGCCTAAGAGGGGAGTGGTCAGGTTCGGCAAGCACGGGAAGCTATCGCCGCGGTTCATCGGACCTTTCGAGATACTCGAGAGGGTAGGCACGGTCGCGTACCGGCTAGCGTTACCACCCAGCATGTCAGGTGTCCACGAGGTGTTTCACGTCTGCACCTGTCGATCTGTAGCGAGATCGACTCATGTGGTGGATTGAGACAGTTGGGGTTGACGGATCGGTTATGAGGAGGGACCGGTGCGCGTGTTGATAGTCGTGATCGGGTCTTGCGGCTGAGGCAGGTGAAGACGTGAAGGTACTATGGAACACGCTGTAGGGTGGAGGTTCACGTGGGGCGTGAGAGGGACACGATGCGGGGCCCACTTATCCGCCTTGTTTAGGGATGAGTCGTGGTTTAGTTGTTTACTTGGTCATCGTAGTTTACGTATATGAGTACATTATCGTTGCATATGCATGTGAGTGTTATAATTGTCTTGAATTTGGAATGAAATTCCTTTTAAGAGAGAGAATGTAAGACGAGAAATTCCAATTCTGGAATAAAGAAATGAAAATCGTAATTTTAATTACAAAATTGTAATTACGATTAAAAATCAATCAATTTATTCTCTAGATCTCGGATGGCCAAGCGAATCATCTGTTAGGTCGTCATGAAAATCTAGTTAGCGCGTAAAATTTCGTAATTTTTACGGGAGGACGGTCGAGGTCGTGCGTTTTTGAGCATCGCGTCTCGGGTGCAAATGCATCCCGGTTTCGATCTGACGAAAGCAGCATATAATATGTACTCCATGTACCAGAAGTGGTATGAGTAAGAGAAATGATGAAATGGGCCAGTAGAGATAGTCTTGAATCTCAAATCTGGTAAGAGAGGGACATATTGGTCATTTAGAGATTTGATTTAAGTGACTAAAAGCCAAAATAGTGTATAGTGGTTCATCTCTTACATTAGGCGAGACAAAAACGTGGGAGGCCATTTGGGATGCAGTGAGCTTTGGGTTGAGAGGACTTTTAGAGAGGAGGGTGCTTCTCTAAGATCGGCGATCGGACCAGATTGGATTTGCCAGCGGAGCAAGAAGGAAACGTTCTACGCGGGCGGCTGCAGCGTGGACCCAGTTTGCGAGTTTTTGACAACTCAAGAGGTAAGTTTCTCCCTACTTGGGTTTTATTCCCATTTTAGTACTTTTCAAATGTTTGAGTTGATGGGAGGCCATTAGGAAATTTCATTTGATAAATCTAAACATTGGGATCGAATTAATATAAAAAGTTGAGCCCAAATGGAGCAACCCGTGGCTGCTCCACGGTAGATGTGGGTATGGACTTGTGTGTTCTTGGTGTTAATCATGTGTTGATTGAAATTGGGCCGGGAAGGGCCGTGAAATGCGGGTCCACAAAGTGAACCGAAGAATGAATAAATGTTTGGTACATGAAACCTAGGGTTTCTTGTTCCTAGGAGATAGTGACCGAAATGTATTTTTGGGAAAATATGTCGCTTGATTAAGTAATTCGAATCGAATTGCTTATTGTTTGTATATTAGCCCAGTGAGCTAATTTTGATCTTTGACGGGTAAATGCATAACATGTTGTGTGATTTAAAGTTTATGTAAATATATTCATGTATATATTTGCATGTGGTTTTAAAGCGTATTGGAATTGGCATACATGCATTATATGCCGCGCAACATCCTAGGACTATAGGAGTTAGTGCATGGTATAAGTCTAGAGAAGATGGTTCGGAGGGTGATGCAAATGTTAAGTATCGGAGGGTAGTCAGACGAAAATATCGATACGTCGGAGGCGGCTGATTGATATTCATCGGAGGGTAGTCCTGTGAGCAACTTATATGTCAAATCTCATTGGACGACTGATTGATATATACATCGGAAGGTTGTCCACTAATAAATAATGAATTCTCATGCAAGGCAGGCGAGTGTGAGAGTCGATGGACTCGGGATGCGAGTTGGTCATGTAGACATTCCATTAGGATCATGCATTTTTCTTGAATGTGTGTTTAGAGAGTGAAACATTACCCAGCTGCGCTTAGGTGGTGAGTAAATCCGTTTAGGCGATTCTATCTTGAGCTTTAGCTCACCCCGTCATGGGATCCCCCCTTTATTTTACAGGTGCAGGAAGCGTGCGAGGGGACGGCTCGTCCTAGAGGCTGAGTTTTGAAGAAAGCCGAGTGTGGCTTTGATGGTTTCTTCACATGTATTAGAATTTTATAATTTAATATATGTGTTGTATAAGAGTCATTTACTAACTCTTAGAACTATGGGACATGGTTGATATGTTAATGGATATTGTTGTATGGGCCCCAGAGGCCGTTTTTATCCATGTTGTTATCCTTGGGATTATATTGGGTACATTTGGGACGGGTTTGTGCGAATGCTTGTGTTTGGGTAGAGCTCCGTATAAGGGGCTACGCAGATTTTATGAAGTGGCATCGGGTGACTTGGGCACTTGCGTATTCCACGGGTTGACGGGCAGTCAACGGACCCCCGGGTTTTGGGGCGTCACCTTCCCGACCACGAGATGGGCCCGGAGGGGCGAGTGTGGAGTCGAAGTCGAAGGGGACATATCGGGATTCACCTTGACGAGGCGTATTAGTGGACCTTAGGGTGGTAGACCTATTGGTTGTTGATGTCAGGTTTGACATGGATGAGTTGACAACCATCGGGTTGTCGATCGTAGTGAGACCTAGAAGTAGGGTTGTCATGCAGAGCCACGACCTTGGATTTGGGCTTAGAGGTTAAGGCCTTTAGAGAAGCAGGTAGATGTTCTTCCCTAGGGTGTAGGGTGAAAGTTGACCTGATAGGTAGAGATTATGAGTGAGAGACCTCTGGGATTCTGCTCATGGTGGACCCGGGAGTGGGTGCACGGTATGGTCATTCACCACTCATGGTGAGTGTGGGTTGAGTTGTCTTTAGGACTACGTTCAAAGAAACTCATAGTTGAATCAGGAAATGTAAGAGGCTCGAAGTGTAAGCCGAAAAGTTATGTAATCGAGATGAAAGCACACGGTCAGGATATCACATAGACTTAGAGTTGAGTGATAGGAGTCGGGAGTGACTCGAGGTTTGGATACCTTTGGAAATTACATTGGGTGTTGTTGAAGTGCGAGAGGCTGGTAAATGGATGTCATTCATGACATGGGTTGAGTTGGTCATTGGATTGTCGATAATTGTGACCTTGGAGAGGTTAGCGGTTACACACCAAGCAAGGGTTGTATGGGTTCGTGTTGTGAGTGATATGATTGTACCGTTTGGACGAAATTCAGCTAAGAAAGGGAGAATGTAAGGGCAGAAATTTCAATTTACGGAATAAGAGGTAAATCGTAATTTTAATTGCAAAAGTGTAATTCACGGTTAAAAATCCGTAATTAATTCTCTAGATCTCGGATGATAGAAGCGGATTGCACCGTTGGGAGATCGTCGCGAAATCTAGTTAGCCGCGTAAAATTCGTAATTTTAAAGACGGTTGGAGTCGACACGTTTTTCGAGCATCGCGTTTACGGGTCTTAGTAAATCGTTACCGATGTGACGAAAGGCACATAGTATGTACTCATGTACCATAAGTGGTATGGTGAAATAATGAAAATGGATGACGGTAGTCTGCGAATATCGGTCACGATAAAGAGGGACATAAATGTCGTTTTTTGGAATGTTAATGAAATTTAGATAATGAAAAGAGCAAATAGTCTTTCGTCTTAACTTCGTAAGCATAAAGCAAAAAACGTGAAATCGATGGGAGATGCAGTGAGTTCTGATTTGAGAGGGTTTAGAAGGTGCTTCTCTCTAAGATCCGAGGCGTCAGGCCCAGTTGGCGGACCGGGCGAGAAGGAAAACGTTACACGCGGACGAGAGCTGCAGCGTGGACCGGGTTTGCGAGTTTTGACAACTCGAGAGGTAAGTTTTGCTCCCTCTTTGCGTTTTATTCCCATTTTAAGGGTTTTTCGATGTTTCGGGTGGTTTGAGGCGTGAGTAGGATTTGATCGGTCCCGAACATGGGACGAATTATTAGAATTTCTTGAGGATTTTTCTCACCATCTGTATTGCTTGAAATTAGGAAACACATTTGGGGTCTTTAATCCCAGAATTTTGGCTTTAAATCGTAGCAATTGTATGGAAAATGCGGGAATGGGTAGTTGATCGGTCCCGAAACATGGGGCCAAGATCATGAAAATATTTTGGACTTTGGACGAGTGAAGTGACAGTGGGTGTGGGTATTGGGGCTGTGTCATGGTTATTGATAAATTATGCGTGTTTATAAGATAGGAAATGGGTAGAAATTCGAGTTCCAAAATGTGGAGCAGGGAGTTGGACAATGGGCTGCTAGTGGACCCGGCCACTTCTTTGGGATTCGGGACTGTTAAAATCAGTCCCGGGTTGTGTGAATTGGATAAGAATTGTCCATGTGTTGTGTGCTTGAATTGTTGAAATGAATGGCTTGAGTTGTGTGGAATTAAATAGGTTAATACATGAATTTAATGTGTTAATATAATGACATAATTATATAAAATATAATTGTGTTTGTAGGCCATTGAGATGATTTTAAAATGTTAATGCATAAGCGTTATGTATTAATATGAGGTCATTATGTGGAATATAATTGTGTGTGTAGGTCGTGGAGATGAGTTTGATCATTAGCCCAGTGAGCTAATTTTGATACTAATGATATATGAGTTGTATAATTACATAACATGATTGTGTGATTTGATTTATGCGAGTATATTCATGTTTATATATTTGCATGTGTTATATGAATTATTGAAATGACATCATAATGCATTTCATGTGCCTTCAGGGTATCTGAGATAGGAGTTAGTGCATGGTATAAGTCTAGAAGACGGTTCGGATAGTCTAAAGTGTTAATCATCGGAGGGTAGTCCCTGGAGCAAATAATATCAGCCGTCCGGAAGCGGCCAGTTGATACACATTCATCGAAATTAGTCCTGAGAGCAATTTATATATCAATCGTCGGGCGGCGATTGATATATACATCGGAGGGTTGTCCACTAATGAACTAATATTCTCATACGAGCAGGCGAGTGTGAGGGAGATCGATGAGGACTCGGGATGAGTTAGTCATGTAGACATTCAAAGTAGGATCATGCATTTGTTTTGAGTGTGTGTTTTAAATTGGAACATTGCACTGCACTTAGGTGGTGGAGTAGCCCAGCAGGGCGATTCTCTCTTGACTGGCTCACCCGGAGTCGTGGGATCCCCCTTTTCCACGAGGTACGGGGAGCGTGCAAGGAGATGGCTCGTCTAGAGCGAGTTTAGAAAAGCGGTTATTGGCTTTAGTGACTTCGTACATGTATTAAATTTCTCTAATCTTAATATATGTATTGTTTAGAGTAAAAATATTAACTCTTGAAACTATTGGATATGTGTGTTGAGTCTGGTTGATGGAGCCCCAGTGGCGTAATTGGATATATATATTGTGTATATTGTTGATTAGGACGGTGAATCTGCGGGTTTATATTAGTTTTGTATTTGGGTAGAGCTCGCCGTCTGAAAGGAGACTGTGTCAGATTTTCGTGAAAAATGTCGGGTCTTTGAGCATTCACGAGAAGTGTATTAAGCGGGTTGTGGGTAGTCAACGGACCCCCGGGTTTTGGGGCGTCACATTTTGAAACCACAAACTCTTCTCGAACATCTCTATTTTGTATATTTTCTTCATTTCCGATACTAGAAGGAGTTGAATTTGACCAAGTATAAATTTTTATTGTATTGTGGCCAAGGAGTATAGAAATGATACGATACAAGAATCTTCTATCCTGTATAACATCTGCGGGACATCAAAACAAGCAATGATAGACTAAGAACTTGATTTATCTTTTAGTCGAATGGATGAATCCAAAATCAATAGTATCATCCCCAAGTCTACCATGTTGTCTACTTTAGGCTGACAAAATCGCCTTTTAAGCTTATCCCTAAAATTCAAAGAGTAAGATATTTACGCTCGGAAGAATTAGGCAACACTCAGTCACCAACCTATTATTCATGGATTACACATTGAAGTATCGATTCGGAAATCTAATATTATTCACTAAAAATAAACTGAATCAAGCTGTTGGCAGTCCATTGAGGTTTCTACATGGCATAAACCAAGCATATATAAGAAAATAGAACAAACATATATTTGAGAAAACAGAACGATGAAGTTTATTCTGTTTTTTTGTATTGTATTTTTTTTAGAAATTGACATCAAATAAAAAAATACAATGTGTAAATTGATGATTCTCAAGATAAATTTTTTTATTAGCCTTTATTCAATTGTTGAGAAAATATGGGTAAAAGGATGGACACTAAGCTTAGTTGATGAGGTCTAAATTTATAATCAAATTGTACCATTAGTTTTAATTGTAAGTCATGCATGTAAGCATTAAGGTAAGCATGCATGTAAGCATGCAAGGTAAAAGAAAAAGTTATAAGCAATGGTGTCATGCTAAAATTAGTTTGAACCATGAGCATATGTTTTCTATTTTTGTGAATTCAAGTCAGCTTATTCATGCTAAAACTAGTTTGAACCATGAGTATAAATTTTTCTATTTTTGTGAATTCAAGTTAGCATATGGATGAATGTCATAATTTCATTCAACAGTATTACCAAGAACTTCTTATAGCTCAGAAGTAACAATCTCTAGTTGAGTTCCTATAATTCTCCATAATTTCATTAATTTATGTGTGAATTTAGTTTTTAATTTGATGGTCCTATTATATAATATTTCCTTCGGTGATAAAAGAGTCCATAGATTTTTACTTTGATGTCATGCTTCAAGGGATTGTTCTAATAAAATTAGACTTAACTAGAAGTTAATTAATTAAACGGTGATTCTAATATATTTATTCCATTTTCTTAAAGCCAATAGTCCATATTGGTGTGTACTAGCCTTAAACAAATAAGGGTACCGATTTGGTAAATAATTTGTTTTAAGAATTCCTAAAACAACATTGAATATAGCATGTTTACTCATCATTACTGAGTATAGATGAATAAAAATAAACTATATAAACAAATGGAATGAGTAGTTGAAGACTTTGAGAATGAATTTCTTTTCTTATTTCATTAATGTGAAAGTTGTTTTCCAGAATTTAAAGTTTTAAGTTTTTATTTATAATTTTACTTTGTATCCCTAAAAGTTAGTTTTTATCCTTTCTAAATCTTATTCGAGATTTCAAACATATTTAGAATTTATTTTTTCTTCATATTTAGATCCACTAAATAATAATGGAATAAAAGAATAGGTGTCTGTCATATATTTTTTATATAGATTGATAGAGATTGGATGTAAATTTGGTATCAAGTTACTAAAATTCTTGAGTTTAGAGTCAAAATAATTCATTTAAAAAATATACATATGTAGACTTTTTCAAAATATTCACAAAACTATTCTTTTTACTTTTTAAAACCATATTTACCAGCGCCTAGGTTTGAAAATCAACCTTAAAACCGCATTCACCAATTCACGATTTAAGGTAAACTTCATTGTAGTTGGAAAATTCAGTTTTAAAAACAAAACTATTTGATGAATATTTTAAAAAGAAGTCTATATGTCTAATTTTAAAAATTAATTACTTTGATATGAGACTCAAAATTCTTCCATAATGATTTATCGATATTTTAATAGTAAATAATGAGTTATGATATTAATATTTAGAACTCCTTTAATCGATGTATCGTTATTTTCATCTAATTGTTTGTACAATGAAATTGCAGACAAATTTGTAGTCCTCGTACTTGTGGAAGCTTGTATTTGACTTTTGGTTCAATTATGACCACGAATTGGAAGATCCAATTGAGGAAAGAAGATACAATTGAGGAGTGATAATAAATTTTTCATGTGATTTTGATTCAAAATGGTTAATAACTTGTAACATAAACACACAAATGTGGAATATTGACATATGAAATGTTAGATATTTTAGTGGCATATAAATTTGAATGTCAAACATGATGAAATAGCGGATAAAATATTTAAATTAATTATTCATTATAAGTATGCTTTTGTTTTGCTAGTTATCTCAAAAAACAAATCATTTATCTTATAATCAACCAAGCGTGTATTTTACTTAGATATGATTTTTTTGTTTTGTATACAATTTTGGTTCACTTGTATATTTAATTGATGAAGGCAAAATCGAATATCTCAATATATTGAGATTGATGAGTGTTATATTTCTTTGTAAATCGTATTTTATTTAGTCATAAGATCAAATTAATAGGTTATGTTATTTTATAACCAAAGAAAGGTTTTAATTTACAACTCAACTTGTTATATTAAATATGAAAATGGAAAAATGAACAAGTAACTAAATAAAATAAGAGAATGAATGTTGTCGGTAACAAAACAATTAGCCAACAATGTCACATAGTATTTCTTCATAAAATTCAATTTCATAATAGTCTTTTATTGATAATATATTAATTTAGAAATATTTAATACAATTTAGACACCAACATTTTAGATTAATGTTTACGATAGTGTCGATGTCCAAAAGTTGTCATAAACAAAACCAATGGTGTAAGATATTTTACACTCAAACATACTCGTATTTTGAAGACTTTAATCCATGTAAAAAGGATCATATCAATCAAAATCTAGTTTAAGGTCATTTAACTTCACATATAAAATCCAATCATTTAAGGATAGTGATGGTAATAGGTGAGTTTTTTTTTCCCAATTCACTTCTCTCGACTTTAATGGGACATGTTTAGGTTTTTGCATCAAGTTTGAGGTCTTTAACAAGTTTGTTTTTTCCAAACTTGAGGCAAATAGGGTATTATTTTAATTCACATCACCTTTATATAAAAAACCAATTTTAAAATGAAATTAATTTAATTTCTATTTTGTTATTTAATAATAATAATGATATTTTTTTTATAAAATGCTATGAAATTATAACATTTTAATCATTTGTAAAATGTGTCTATTTTACTATAACTAACAAAATTAAAAGTAATTAAAAAATAATGTTAAACTTTGGAATTTCCCATGCTCACTCAACTCATTACTACCCCATATAATTTTCTAAATGAGATGGGTATGAAATTTATTTTGAATAACCCCAATTTCAAATCTATCTTATTGTCATCCTTATGCAAGAGATACACTTGATTATAATTAATATATTATTATAAGAAATAAAAATTTATATTTCATAAAAAATATGAGTTAAAAATTACAAAAATAAATATATTTGAACATTATATAACATTATCTAGTCTAAGTTATTGATATAATACAAAAAATAATCATAATATTTATAGATGAAAACATTGTGTTCTAGCGATAAATATGACAAACAAAATTGTCTCTAAATTTCTAATATTTTTTAGCAATAAAAATTCTTGATGACATATTTCGTTGCTAAAATATATATTTTTGTGCAAAAAAATTGTTGTTGAATGTCAAATGTTGTCACAAATTATTTTATGAATAATGTATTCACACAAATTTCTTATCAAAAATATAATTGGCGACAAAAATTGTATTTCTCTCTAGAACTATTGAATGTAATACATATTGAGACAATTTTTAAATTTTGTTGCTAATATAAATATTTAGCGACAAAATTTATTTTCCATATTAAAAATTCGTCACTAATTCTCATTTTTCTTGTAGTGCAGGCTGCCCTTCATATTGCTTCTAATATTGTGTTCCATGAACGAACTAAGCATATTGAGATAGATTGTCATTTCATTCGTGACAAAATACAACTTGGGCAGTTTTACATGGGATATGTGGCGGAGAACAATTAGGTGATATCTTACATAAAGGCGTAAGTGGGAATTTGAGTTAGTTATCATGTGAGTTGAGCATGATTAATATCTATGCTCCAACTTGAAGGGGAGTGTTATAGCATATATCTAATTTACATATAGATATGTATCCTATTAGGAAACTTGTCTTATAGAGTTGTAATCTATTAGGAAGGTTGGATTGGCTTTTGTATATATATTCATAATGGATCAATGAATAAATCACAAGGAATTCATTCCTCCAATTCTTTTGTCTTGCTTTTTACAAAAGCATAGGAAAAAGCATACTGAAGGGTTCCTCACTGCACCACGCATCCTCACCTAAAATAAGGTTGTTGTGCTATTTTATATAGAAGGATTCTTTATAGATTTCTTTCCATAAACCCACCCAAAGCTGCCTCTCATAGCCTTTGTAAGCTAACCTCCTTCTTCTGCCCCATATTTTATCTGGATAATGGTTTTCCAAAGACCTTCTGCCTCTGTCCCAAACCTCCAGCACCATTTTCCAAGAGAGCCTTATTGAGAGAAGAAAGTTTTCGGATTCCCAAACCACCCCTTATCCCCGCTCGAGTTCACAATCTTCCAATTTACATTGTGGATTTTCCTATCCAAAGCTTCTCCACCCTACGAGGGAATTCTCTTTGGATTCTTTCAAGTCTCATGCTGATTGACTTAGGGATTCTGAAGAGGGACATCAGGAAAGTAGGCATGTCCAACTCAGAAATTTCAGTTATTCTATATTGGCCTCACAGAACGAGAGAGTGTCATTAGTGTATAAAAGATGGGAAATGGTCATCTATCACTAGGGGAACTGCAAAAAATAGAATCTAGAAAAATCATATCAAGTTTTGATTCATCCTGGGTGGAACCATGAGGATAAAAATTTTACAACCATTCTTAAAATACATAGAAAAAGAGCTTAAGAGTCAAAATGAGCAAGCTCTTGAGGCTTGGCTCAAGTGGTAAAGGGTTGGGTGGAGTCATGGGAGGTTATATATATATAAAGAGTTGAAATAAGAAAATTTCAAAGGTGGGCCAGGCATACTTTTTAAGTATCAAATGTGGCTTCAAATCCACTTCCATCTCCATCACTATACATGACCTGTTTGATGTTTATACATTTTCCATACACTTCACTTAAACATGATATTTCTTTCCATTTTTTTTATGGTTCCAGCCTTTTGATCTTACTCCTATACTTAATTAAGCTTTTAAACAAAGAAAAGGAAAGACCACTTTGTCATTTAATTGAACTTTTTTGCTGTCCTTGCAATCTAAAAAGTGTCAACCCACCTTTATTAACCTTTCCTTCTATTTTCCATATTTCTAGCCATTTCATGATAAAGCGAGGCCTTCCATTGCAAACATGAAGATACGTAGCCAGTCAAGTATTTTACTTTTTTGGTCTTGATCGAGATCTATTTCTTTATAGGGTGATCATGGATTCTTTATTAACTATTCCTTATGGGTCTCTTGAAGATAGCTCATAGTTTCAAAAGGTGCAAATGCACTCTAGACGCAAAAGTCTTCTACAGCTTCGGTGCAACATTAGTAGCACGCTTGAGTGAAGTGAAATATGATTTTGTATGTGTATAAATTTATAAAATATGATTAAAAATCAAATTCAATTAAATAAAAATTTAAAATTCATAATATTTTAAAAAGAAAATTCAATAAAAAAGTTATGAAATGATATAAATTTCAATATACAATTAGAAAATTTAAGGATAAAAGTATATATAGGGGAAATTAAAGTCTTCAAGGCAAGCCTCTTCAATAAGGCGCATGTCTTGGCAATTGATACTCTATAACTAGGGAGTGGTTGCACCTTGATTTGAAAACTATGGGATAGCTTGTAAAGCCTTAACCACGAACAATGAGCGTGAAATCGTTTAAGGAAGTCTCTAAAAATCCACGATATTAAACATCTTTCCCTCCTTCTCTCGCCCGCTCCCCCAATTTTATACTATTCAAATTTAAAGAAATATTTTGGTGTTTTAATTTCTCACACAGTATGATGCGGCATCTATTCTAGTATCTCCACTACATGCCTCTTCCTCAGCACGACCTTTGATAATTACGAGGTCCCCCAGGCCCTTTGATGGACCAGAGGTATGATTGTTATTTTGTTTGTAATTGGAGAACATACGAGTTTGTCTTTACAATCGTGAGCCCCAAATGGCCTCTAAATCTCTCCTAAGCTATCTGTGCCCAAATATAGAGTTGACATGCACATTTCTTTTGATATGGACTAATCAATTTCATGGACCTTCCCCAGTCTATTCACATTAATCACCCCGAGATGAAAGCAATCCCACAGGCAAAATCTTGCTTGTCCCGAGGCCGGCCTTCTTTGCGCCTTGGGACACTTTTGGTCCATTGCGGGAGACCTTTGTTTTCCCTATCTATATCCGATTTTTCTTATGTTTATTTTCTAGTCTTGAGTTTTGATGATGATTTTTCATTCCATGTGAATTTTAGGATGAGCAAAGAAGGCTCTACTTGTATGCGGCTTTGTTCTTCCAGTGAGAAAGACATTGTACGAGGGTGGCAAAGCTAGAAAGGTACCATCTGTCCCGTTGCTATTGTTATACATGAACTTTTTAACTGTATAATTATGTCACAGCATTTATGCTTTACTACACATGTGCTTAAGTGAACCTATATAAACCAATCACAGGGTTGGAAAAATTTCGAACTATAACTTCAATAATCCTTGTTTGGCATGATGCTCTAGATGTCTTGGAAAAGTATAAGAACTTAGAAATGACCAAGAAAAAGTAAAAGAGACAGGAAAACTAAGATAGTACTATTCCAACCTTGTCATGTTGAATTACTATCTTGCAGCTTAAGTTACTGGAGCAAAGAGAGATAAATAATGTCTTCAACCCATTGAAGACTGTTATTTCAGCTGCAAACTAGTATGGAGACAATAAATCTCTTATTCACTTATTTTAAATTCCTTCATCTGTTTGATTGACATTTTTGGAATGTTGAGTTACAAATTTATTCCTTGTTGGGGCTTCATTTTTGGGCCTTTGGGAGAAAGAGGAGAAATTTCTCAGTTATTGCTACCTTATTAATTACACGGTATATTAGAATGCCAAAAGAAAGAAATGGGGAAGCTTGAAATATATAAGTGATTTTAAATATTTTGTTTAAATAAAAGTCAACGATTTTACCTTATACTCTGATTTGTAATTGTTTGTAATCAGGATTTGAGGTTTGTTTGATGCTTTAGACTTATTTTCAAATACCATGGTTGTTGATTTCCAATCACTAGGGATCTACTAATTCCACTTTGTGGGAATCCTTGATTACAAGAGGCACATATTTCTCTTTTAACACACAGGATATAGTTACAGAGGTACCCGATTTGCTACAGGAGTTCTGTGTTCATTGCAGACTGTGCTTGTATATGTGGTACATGACCCTGAACCTAGTTTTGATTGGGTCATAGAATGGCATGTTTACACTCTTTCATAGTAGCAAATTCGGTATTAAGGACCTGTTAATATTCCTCAATGTTCCACACAGACCTATAAGGGAAGGTAGTGGTAGGGGACTACTCTAACATCCTATCCATGAGCTTTGCAAAGAAGATATCCGTAACGGGCTCTTTTACAAAATCAGTTGATCTTCATGTTGAGGGCTGATCCTCTTCTTGTAGAGAGTATAAAGGAACCTTCCAACTCCTCCACCTCCCAATCATTAAGAGATCTTGAAATGATTGGAGACCTCCCTCACCTCTATAGTGTCTGACATTATTTAATCTATTATCTTTGTGGACAGCCAGGCTAAAAAGAGTGTGGAAAGCTGAGCTCAATGGCTCCTCCACTTTCCCGATATCCTTTCCAAAGCTTATCTTCTGTGCATTGCCAACATAAAGGTTGCATTCACGAAAGAAGAGTTGCCATTCTTTTCTAATCTCTTTCCATAACCCGATTACCATAGCCTACTTGGTGCCACCCATTGCTCCATTTTTAGAAGCAATGCCAAATTTACTGTGGTGATAACCTCCAAGAAAGTCCCTCTCATTGGCAAGCCCTGGCACAAGCTTCTTGAGTGCCGACTTAGAATGCCCTCGACCTCAAACCCCCTTTTTCTTTAAGATTTTTAATCTCATTTAACCAAATGCGAAGCTTCTTCTCGAGGCTGCCCCGCTATAAAAATCACTTTGGAATCTTCTCGACTCTATCTCAAAACCAGCCCGACATGGAAGAAAGAAAATCTATTGGCAAGCTAGCATGAGTGCTCCAGATTAGGGTCAACCTCCCACCCTTAGAAATATACTGCCTTTTCCAAGAGGCCAACCTCTCTCAGAACCTTTCTTCGATGGATTCCCAAACCCTTAAAGACTTGCTAGGAGCCAGGGAGCCACACAAGTACTTGAGAAGGGAACCGACATGACCCTCTCAGGAGCTGACTGCGCCACATTGGCCACTCACTTAGGAATGATTTAGCTTTATTCAAACTAATTTTACGCCTTGAAATAGCTCTGAATCACATCAAAGTCCATCCCAAATAGAGCATCAGATCTTAAGTTGGCCGTAGAGATGAAGTGTCATCATTACAATAGATGAGACATGGATAGAGACTCTCCTCTTATGTCTACAAACTTGCAACTAGAGATAAAGTTTCCTTCCACTGCTCACACTAAAAGGCAACTTAAGGCTTCCATGCCAATAACAAAGAGATAAGGGGAGGGGGGGTCCCCTTGTCTCAAGCCTCTGGTGCTTTAGAAAAAGCTTGTCGGAGGCCCATTACAAAGGATCAAAAAAGAAGCCGTCGAGATGCACTATTTGATCTAGTTTAGCCATATGCGCTCGAAACCCATCCTCTCCATAACCTGAAGAACAAACTTCTAACTAATGTGATTGTAGGCTTTTTCAATGTCTAGTTTGCAAATCAGCCCATGCTCTTTCCTTCTTAAAGTAGAGTCCACAACCTCGTTAGCAATTAAGACCACATCCAAAATCTGCCTACCCTCCACAAAGGCATTTTGAGACTGAGAAATAATGTTCCTTAGAACCTTTTTTAATCTATTGGTCAAGACTTTTGTTAAAATCTTATAAAGGCCACCCACTAGGCTAATAGGTCTGAGGTCCTTGAGGTCTTCAACATTGCTCTTCTTAGGGATTAGCACCGTAAAAGTGGCATTGAGACTTATGACAAACCTGTTCCTATAAAAAAACTCCTTAAGAAAGCCCATAATCTCATCCTTCACAAAGTCCGAGGAAAAGGACCATAATGCTATAGGGAATCCATACGATGGGAGCTTTATACCATTAAGCCTAGATAAGCCTTGACCACTCTGCCTCGATCTCGAGTAAACATCTCTTGAGCCTAGTGGCTTCCTTGGCCACGACTTCCTTAAAAGGCTAGTGGTGCCCCCGGATTTAGAAAGAATATTCACGAAAAGCTGACCAGGACCCTCCTTAAGCTCCGCCTCCTCATTGCACCTTCTACCATTGATACCGATGTTCCTGAGAAAATTCCTCCTTCTGTGAGCTTTGGCTGTCCTGTGAAAAAACCTAGTGTTCCTATCTCCTTCCTTCAACCAGAGTTCTTTGGACTTTTGTCTCTAGGAAGCCTCCTCCATGATTGCCTAATTTTTGAAATCATCTACGACCTTTTTCCTTTCCTTAGACTCCCTCAAAGACAACTCCCTCTCCTTTCCAGAGTTATCCACAGGACTTCGCGTACGGAGAGCCTTCCTTTGTTTGTTTCAACCTGTGAAACACCTCTTTGTTTCCGGACCTTGAGATGCCCTTTAGAGCCTTCAGCTTGGCGACGAGATATAATTGAGGCGGACCATTAAGACTAAATTACGATCTTTTAGGAGATCCTTAAATCCTTGACCTTAGCCACATTAATTCAAAACGAAAAGGGGAAGGCCCCGATCTTATCCCTTCACTATCCAGCATAATAGGAAAGTGATTAGAAACGGGCTGTGGAGGTTTAACTACACTGCATGCGGCTGAATCTCCCGATCGGTGTAACCATAAATTGATGCAACAAGGACTTTGGGCTCTGTTAGGCCACTCAAGTGAAAGGACCCCCTTGAGCGGCATATCTCCTAAGCCCCAGAGTCGTTAATGATATCTAGAAATGCCTCATGGAAGGGACCAACTCCCCCTCTCGGTTCTCTCTTGAGGAGATGAAACCTCATTAAAATCGCTGACACACTAGGGACCCTCCCGAGGCACATGTCGAGACCCCGGTGCAAATCTGGCTTGATTCTCTCCTACCTCTCTCTATAGGACCATAAACACTTAAAAAAGTCTACTAAAAGTCGTCCTAGACACATCGAAACACATGAGATAGAGAAGGAACCCAGTCATCAGTCTACAGGATCTAAGCTTCTTTTATCTGAAGAGGATAATGCCTGACCATACACTCAAAGCCCTCGATCTAAAAAAAATTTGCTCACCCAAATACTCTGCAGAAATTTCAAAGGCACAATTCATCTGTTGGATCTTAGTTTCTTGCAAACCTGCCCAGTCAGCTCTTTGAGCCCTCAGCTTTCATTTTGATCTACTTTCTCATGTCCGAATTATTCACCCTTCTAACATTCCAACAGATAATTTTTAACTTCATTTTAACTTAAGCAGAAAATTCCCCTTATCTCTTCTACCTTTGCTATTACTCCGCCTATTGTTATTGATGGAACACTCCAACTTTTTTAATTCTCTCTCACTTTTTGAAACATCCAAGGACCCAATACCCTTAACTTGCTTCGACTAGCCACCAATTTGCGCATCAAGTCTAGGATCTCATCTTCATAACCCACTATAGGGAAACTTAGGAACTCGCTAAACTTGATCAAGCAACTATCCTCCTAGCCATTAGAACTCGAACATTCTAAAGCCAAGACTGTGGTTGTCTCAGCTCTCAGTCAAGTGCCCCTTTCTCAAAGCCCCGGACATCTTCGACTAGGCTCCTTGATCCACTCCCTTTCTCTAGCCACAATCACACGCAGCGGTTCCAAATAAGTCGACATCTCATCCCCGCAATGCTTTGAGGGCACAGGAACCCCCAAAGAGATCGGCCAAAAGCGAGAGAATAGAAGGGAGGGTACCACACCAGCAAAGTTCTCAACAAAGTTGTTAGATGTGATATTATTCTTATCTAGCATTTAAGACATCTTTTTCAAGAAGTGGATTACTAGCAATGTTTTTGCTAATATTTTGTTATGAATCCTTAAAAGTAGTGTTGGATACCATTAGTGACAAAGCAATCTTGTGAAAATGGAAGGATTTATGTGTTCCTTGGTGAACCAATTTAGAAAATAAATATTTCTTTAATATAGTTTATGTGAAATGAGAGAAGAAAAGAATGATTTTCTTTATTGAATGAGTGAGTTAATTACATAGTATAGAGACACCTATATATATATATACAAAATAATGGAACAAAAATGAACAAAATAAAGTGTAAAAGGAAGGAAGATAATGTACAAAAAAAGGTAGGAGATAAACCAAATAATATCTACGGAATCTTCTTTGATTCTCAACATTCCCCCTCAGTACAGGCGTATAAGGTCGTATCTTGGCCCCAAGCTTGTTACATATGTACTTAATCGGAGAGTGTTTGCAGGAGAAGGTTCGTCGAAGAGGGTCTGCTGGAGAGGGTCCGTTAGAGAGGGTCCATCAAAGAGGGTCCGACGAAGAGGGTCCGACAGAGAGGGTTTGACGAAGAAGGTTCGTCGGAGAAGATCCGACGGAGAAGATTCAACGAAGAAGATCCGATTGAGAGAGATCCGGAGTGGAAGGTCCATCAGGAAATTCGTCGGAGAAGATGGCTTACTCCAGAACCAACCATGACTCTCATACCATGTGAAATTAGAGAAGAAAATAATGTTTTTCTTTATTGAATGAGTGATTTAATTACATAGTATATAGACCCCTATATATATACAAAATAATGGAACAAAAAGGAAACAAAATAAACTGTAAAAGGAGAGAATAATGTGAAGGTAGGAGACAAATCAAAGAGAATATCTAGGGAATAACGATTCTCAACAGTTTACATTTTACATAATATTCCAATGCTGGATTTTTGTAGGTACCTTATTCTACTTTACGGTGCCTATTGTTGATTAATTTCATAAAGATTTAACTTGCTTACTTGTCCTAGTGCTAACTACTTGTTCTTATATATACAGGATTGCTTCTACGGGAAATTAAAAGGGTTTTGGCAGTGGCGATGGTGTACGTGTACTACCCAAGTGATATCAATCATGCAGAAGATATTTCAAAGAATAACATCCAATTGGATAAGAAAAGAAAAGTTTTTGAAATGGTTAAGAATGCAATTGTTGGACTAGGTATGAGTAGTTTCCATTCTTCTCTGTTTTCATTTCTCTGATCACCAAGAATTTTATAGTTGTAGCTTTCCATTGCATCATGATGACAAAAGTTGAAAAATGATTGATTGTTTATTTTTGAATGCCTTTTAACCTAACCTTTTCCCAGTCATTTCTAACCACTTTAATGAAGCTAGTTTTGAACTTAAAGATATCTTCTTAAAACTTATGTAGTTCAATACATACATGATATGTGAGGGATAAAGGTTTGGTGAGCCTCACTAAAAGTTTTAACACGGTGTTTGGTTGCATACAATAAGATGACTTAAACCAGAATTCCATGCTGGTTTTATCTGGTGACGAAATCAGATAGTCGTTTTTGAGAGAGCCATTGATATTGGAAAATCTTAAAATCTCCGTTTTAAGAATAATAACACTCTTATTATGACAATTCTAGTATGATAAAGCAACTTAGATAAGACAATGAAAATTTCTGATTTTTGATCTACAGGTCTAGAGGAAGTTTGGGAAGTGAAGCCCTTGGTTAATGGGAAGGATATCATGAATGTTTTGCAGCTTAAATCTGGAGGCCCCGTCGTGAAAGTTTGGGTAAGATTCTTCTATGCTACATACTTGTTAGGTGATCTTGAAACTACCAGTCCACAGTGCATTCATGAGATGTGAGTTTCGCCGCGTTTATAAGCTCATCCTTGCGGCCAGCCATGACTGATGTGGGATAACCCAACAGTACTCTACGAGAAATGATTCGCCCAACTGACAACTAACATTTGTTTCTCTGGACAGCAACAAAAACTGATTCAATGGCAACTTGCACATCCCTCTGGGACAGCTGAGGATTGCCTTGATTGGATGAGACAAAAGCGGGCAAAGCGATCATAACTCCTCAAATGCTTCCACCTTTTCTTGGAACCCTAATCTTATATTTGGCAAAGGACCGTTTCTGAACTCTCCATCTATTCTTGAAGGGTCTTGAAGGTAGGCTACAATATCAATCCCCCCAGCATAGCATCCCTCCAATAAATGGATTGTATATAGTTAGCATTTTTGTGGCAGTATAACATTGTCGTTAGTTCATTAACCATTTTTGCATGGTGTTATTTGCTTCTGAATCATAATCAACTTTGTAGTTACAATTCATTTGTCTTGTAATTTGGAATTCCAAATATATATTTATTAAATGAAAGCTCCTTGAAGATTAATTGCAAGTTGATACTCCCTGGTAGAGATGGTTTAATTGCTTTCCTTGTTCTAAAAACCGCCTATTAGACAAACCTTTTCAGTTCCTTGATTCGGAAGTGAAAAAGATGAAAAGGGAAAGCCCTTTATTTAATTTAAACAAAATTTGTTGAAATATTTGTTTTTTTTTTTGGGTGAAAATATAATTTTGTATGAGTTTCTATGAAATATTTAACTCTTAAGGAAGTGTTTTCAGGCATTGAAGGAAGTTTTTATTCTTTGTAGGATCAAACACATTTAAATAGACTCTTAAAGCGTTACCATGCTACATAAATGAAATAAATACTAGGTTTAACAGATTTTTTTGTTAGGCACTTATAATTAATGGAGAAAATCATAATATACTACTATGTAGTGTATGTATGACCCATTACAGTTGCACAAAATGAGGAAAAAAAATTTGTGGATGAATTGTCACTTTCAAGCAAGCATGTTTTTTATTAGCATTTGAGGTTTAAATGTTTAAATTGTTCTCACTTTTTTTTCTCTTTTTTTCTTGGTTGTATCCTTTGCATAGGAAGGATCAAGAGCTGTCAACCAATTTAACATTAAGATAAAATACAGTCAATTTAACATTTATTGTCTTGTTCCAGAACTCCACAACAGTAGGGTGGGGTAGTATATGAAAAGCATTATGTTTTAGGTTATCCTTTTTCTTTAAAAAATATATTCCTTTCAGATTTTGGTGTATGACTTTTAAGTTGCAATTTTTCACAAAAGAAAAGGGACTTCTTGGACCTTTGATAGAGCTAGCTGGCACCACTCATCTTCTTCTTGTTATCATTCTTCTTCTGTTTTCCCTATTCCATCTCCATTCAACATGTGGTTATGGACTCCAAGAGATGGAAATTTGAAAGAGAGTTGATTTAAGTGTTACCTATCTTGCACATGCCTTCTAGATATTAATGGGAAAGTAAGTGGGGAGCTGGCACTGGCAGGCTTCATGTCTTCTTCCCAAGGGATTTTTATTTTTATAGATTTTTTAATATTGATTGATGGAAGGAAGCGATAACCATGTATGAAAGTAAGCTTAGAATAAAAAATAGCTAGGAAACTTACGCTTTTAAACAATTAAAAGAACTGAACAAATTAAAAGCCGACTTTTTACTTACAGTTTTTTTTATGAAAATCAGTGTAAAACATTTTTGCTTGTTCTTTAAAAGGAGGTGAGTGCCCTTCCAGTATGTTGGATGGAAGTGTTCCTCCAATAGTTCTTGAAAGATATATGTTTCAACCTTACCCCCTTCTAATTGTTTATGTTGTAGTATGTGATTCATATTTGAAGGAAACATATGTATAGGAGTATTTTTATAATTTTATCATACTCACTTATAGTTAATCCTATTTAATGATAATAAAGTTTCAACCGTTGTTTCTACGACATAGCACATTGCCAACAGCTTATATACAAGTTTTTACATGAAACAAGCATAATCAATCCAACTCCATGTTTTCTACTGTTTGTTGCCAAGTTTTTAAGAAACAAGCATAATCAATCCAACTTCATCTTTTCTATCGTCTGTTACCACCAAGGAACAAAATATCGGATATATTGATCGAAATATCGGATATCGGCCAGTACCGACACGATTTTTCCAACCAAAAGTCGATTGGCCAAAAAATCGATAAAATCGTCGGTATTTCGCTGAAATATCATAACTTTTCAATATTTCAATGAAATATGGAGAGCATATCTCACGCGTGCGTGAGCTAGAATTTTTGGAAAATTATCGGTAAATATCATAGATATATCGATAAAATATCTGGAACATTCCGAAACATCGATAATATTTTCAAAATATTGATCGTGCCTTTGACTTTTTGACCAAAAATCTGATCGACCTGCATTCATTCACGCTTGATCCAGTGCGGCCCAGATTTCATACTACAGAAAAGATCCAGCGCTATACGATACAATCCAACGGTTGATTTAATTTGAAGCTGACTAACCTGCCAGATTGGATTTCCAACTGACATACGATTATCCAACTGGCCGATTTTAAATTTGAAGCTTTATTTAACGGTTTAGATTGATCTCCAACAGATATATGATGATCCAGTGGTCAGATTTGAACCAAAATCAAATCTAACAATTAGAATTAAATCACAATGTTTTTTTGACAATCCAAATGACTATTTTGACTCAGAAAAAGATCTATAAATAATTTCCTAAAATCATATAGCTTTCTTTAAAAACCTAGTCCATACACATCTTAAGCTCAATTTGACTCTTAAATTATTTTTCTTTTGTGATTTATCTCAATATTTCAAGACTAAGCCAGATTATTTTCAACAAGAGCAAGATCCCTTCAACTAATAATGTACCGAAACCACGATCTCATTTTGGGTTTTAAAAGACCATCAGAATGTAATTTTTTCGATAAATTATACGACATCTTCTTCAATAAATGTATGTTTGCTTATTTACGTATTTCTTATACTTAACAAAGATTTGCGAATCCCAAAGATTTTGCGAATTTTCGCTACCGATATTTTTGTCAAAATATCCATCGATATTTTACTCGATATTTCCGATATATCCAGGGTAACCAAATACGATATATCCGACACCGAGCTATTTTGATCCCTTGGTTACCACAAGCTCTACAAGAACAAGATAATCAATCCAACTTCATGTTTTCTACTGTTTGTTACTTCGTTGGCTTTCACCATTTATGTGCCTTACTGAGGGCATACAGCTGGTATAAGGCGAAGTTGATCAAAGACATTACAAACTACATCTTGATGAGATTTGAATTAAAAAAAAAATCTTTTCCAGTTTTACCAGAACGTCATTGGGATGGATTATCATTTGGAAGATGGTAGAGCCGTTATAAATGATGTTCACATTGTTGGGATCTACAGGCTTCAGGGAAAAGATAAAAAATCACCTAAAATAGACATTATATGTCTATGCCAATCAGATAATGTTGAAGATGACTAGAAATTTGAAACACCTTTTGAGTCCACTGAAGCATACAAACTTGAAGAATGGGAGTCTTATGTAGCATTTAGATTTTGAAACAAACAGCCAACAAAGATAAAGAAAAGAAAAGTTACAAAATCCATATATCTTGAAATCATTTAACACTAAACTGTGGCTACAACCAACAAAGATGAATTAATTAATTCCTCAAATTAAATCAATACTAAAACAGCTTAAAAGAGAAGTTGTAGAGAGTAGATGACAATTAAGGACTCTTATTCTCAAACTTGTTGAATATCATGAAAAATTAATCTTAGAAAATTATAGCCCTTTATGGAAGTTCTAATTCTGGCCTCTGCAACAGAGATAACAGCTTGTTATGTAGTCTAATTTCTTTTTAAAGATTCTTATCATTTCCAATTCGAAGGAAAGTTTGAGTTACATTTTGCATTAATGATTATCAAACTCTCCCATGTTAGCAAAAGTTACTACAGTTTTATCCGAGCACTCGACAACCAAAACATCATCAAATTAATTGAAATTAAAAACAGAAGGCAAAATTCTCCATAACGCTAAATCCATGCAAACCGAAAACTGTAGTCAGGGAATTAATTTAACTATGAAATTTAATCCATTAATCTTTCCTATTCAACATAAAAACTATGACCATTAAAAGTTGAAAGTTATAATGCATAGAAACATTCATACTTGAAAGAAGATATATGCTGGGTGTTTAACAGGCAACTTCCATCACCCACCGTTTTGCTTGATTTTCTTAATCAAACACCCCATATTCACCACCAAGTGCTAAATAAAACTCAAAACTCTCAGCAAGTAATCATGGAGTTTTAATTACAAATTTCAGCAGAACCAAAAGTCAGATTCAAACAAAATTGTCTGCCTAAAATATCAAAGAAAACAAGAAAGAATGACTCCTAGAAAAATTTCAGCTGCTTCAATTAATATAACTCAATAAGAGAAGATGAAGACTTCACTGAAAGTCTCCACAATATAAATAAATAATGAAACCCACTATGAAAAACATTAAATCTATATGAGCAGATTTGGAATCACTAGAAGGTCTATACCAATATTTTAAAGAAAGATATATCCCATAAATGGTATACTAGTTTAATGATATATAAAGTGCATAAAAATTTAAGTTTCTTCTCTCACTTATTACATAAAAGAAAACAACTAGGTTCATAAATAACAGCAGAGAAGTACATAAATCATTCATAAGAAAGCAACGTTAAGGTTAGTGGAACCGCTGCTTTTGCTAAGGAATTGCTCTGCAGAAAGCAAATAAATTATAGCCCTTTATGGAAGTTCTACATTCTAGCCTCTGCAATGGAGATCACAGCTTGTTACATAGCGAATTCTTTGAAGAATCTTATCATTTCACCAACCCAAAGGTTTGAGTTACAGTTTGCAATGATACCAACGCTATGTTAGACAAAATGTTAATAACCCAGATATTGTGACTCGAACAGAAAAAATCTTAGCAGAAGTTACTGCAGTTTTTATCCTGGTACTCAACATTATTACACAATAAAACAAACCTCAAATTCATTGAAAACAAAACAAAAGGCAGGATTCTCCGGAACATCAAATCCATGCAATCCAAAAACAGTAATCAGGGCATTAACTTTGGAATTTAAAACTAATAATCTTTCCTATTCAACATAGCATTTAACTATTACCATTGGGTGCCGAAGTTATAATGCATATTTTGAAAAGAAGTATCCTGGGTGTTTCATCAGACAACTTGCATTGCCCAACACCAACTTTGCTTGATTTTCTTAATCAAACTCCCCATATTCACAACAAAGTGCAAAATAAAACTCAAAACTGTTAGCAAGTAATCATGGAGTCTTAATTAAAACTTTCAGCAGAATCAAAAGTCAGATTCAAACAAAATTGTCTGCCTAAAATATCAAAGAAAACAAGAAAGAATGACTCCTTAAAGAATTTCAGTTGCTTCAATCAATATAACTCAATAAGATAAAAGAAGAAGACTTTACCAAAGAGTCAGACAGAGGCATAATATATGGACATAATTGGATGAGTTTGCCAAGAATCACTAATGAAAAGTGCCATCTCTGATTTTGAGAAGAATGCTTGACCAAATTCTCAGAAAAGATAATTTTATTGGAAAAGAGAGCCAGAATAATGGTAGTCATTCTTGAGGACGTTTTGCGCTGATTTTATGTGGACAAAAACATGGTCCACACTGCTGCCACTAGAACTAGAGTACATTCCACTTCGATTTAGTCCTGCTCTGTCACTGCTTCTCTCGACTACATTACATTCCCTACTCTTAAGCAGTTTTGTATTTTGTAGATGCATTCCTTCAAGATCTTCTGCATATATAAGACATACCCCACACTTCTTCACCATCTTGGATGCACTTGATTTGAATCTGGGGATTGCTTCGAAAGAAATCTCAATATGATTCCAGGCATTGGGGTCATTGAATTGAAACAACCTCAACTGAGAACATGATTGATAACCCAGCCAGACATGTTCTGACCCAACAGTTACATTGTCGCCTGTCCAGTGGAAATCAAGACTGAAGTCTTTCAAGTCTCCATAATCAAAAACATCAGAATTAAAATGGCATATAATTCTCTCAGGAAGATGTTCAACAACAGAGCAGACAGCAAATCCCAAGAAGTCATCATTGAACACCTGTAGGAAGCTCTATTCCTTTTACAGAAGATCCATCATTCTGACGCCAGATCCACTCCAGGAATCTGCGCCGGAAAACAATACTAAATGCAATATTTTCAAGCAATTTCTGCATCACAACAGGTGAAGTAGAAGCAGAGGAAGATGCATTATTATGTGGGAATCTTTGTAATGCATTCCTCTTATCATCAATACTGGTCCTCAACTGGTTCGAGCAATTATAGAATAGGAACTGCAGCCCTGCACTGTATGTACACTTGATGACTGGTAAAGAGCTGTGCAATCGTTTGCATCTATGTCTTGAAAGATTGTAGCTCTGAATTTCTAAGACACTATTGTGCGCCAACTGGAAGCAGCCTGGGAAATTTGTGTTCACTGATGCCAGGCGTTTAGAAAATTGTTTCTGCTCATATCTAATTTCTTCAATGAGATTAAGGAGCAAATACCATTAGGGATTGCTCCTTCTAGCTGTTTGTAGTCACTTAGCTTTACATTTGTGCAGTACCTGAAACTAGAAAAATCAGAAGGCAAGCGCAAACCAATCCCATTCGAACTGTTTCTAGGCAATAACCAGAATGAAAAGAGCGACCCCAATGAGGTAGGTGCTAATATTTTACATCCAGGATACATCAATACTTGGACGTTTCTCAGAAGAACACTGACTCAGGAGGTTGTGTGTTATAGCAGTTCCATCTGAGCTGTGCTAGATGTTGCAGGCTCCCAAGGTTCCTTGGCAGATTATTTAACTGTGAACAACCAGAGACAATGAGCGTTTCAAGAGATGTCAATTTACACATGCCTTTCGGAAGATTCACCAGGTTTTTGCAATTTCTCAGATTCAATAAAACAAGGCCTTTTAGACGGTCAATTGACAAGGGTAGCCCTTCTATTGATTCCATCTAACAGCCTTCTTTCAAATTTTCCATATCTTCCGTCAATTCAGGAAAACTCTCTAGTTTTGAACAGCCAGAGAGAAAGAGATATTCAAGGGATTCCAACTTACAAATACTTGCACGAAGACTCTTAAGATATTCGCACCTTTTCAGATCCAATAAAACAAGTCCAGTGAGATGCCCAATTGAGGAGGGAAGTTCCTCGATAGCAGTTGAAGCCAAATGAAGCTCTAACAAATGTTCCATGTTACCTTGAATATCTGGAAACTTCTTGAGCTCTGAGCAGCCAGAGAAATTAAGAATTTCCAAGTGCTCCATGCGATGATGCTGGAAACTGCTGCTTTTGCATTTTCAAACTCAATAGAATAAGCTTGCTTAGCCTTCCAATAGATGGGTGAACCTTAAGCAAACTTGAACAACCATCAAGAATTAGTTTTTCCAGGTTTGGAGCACTAACTGAGAAGTCTGGAAGTTCTATGAGGTGTTGAGAGAAACTAACTCTGACAGTATTTAACTTTTCAAGAAGCTGTAACAGAGAGGAAAAGTGTACTTCAATGCATAAGCTTTCATGAACTTCAGAGATTTATCTAAAGAAAGAAACATGAATAAATAATCAATCATCATACCAGGTCGCTTTCCCATAGTTGTTTTAAGCTGCTGTAACACATGTCAAGTTCAACGAGGTCCTCAGCATCAAAACTCGAAGGCAAAGAGTCCAAAGGATATCCATGCCAGTGGAGATATCTCAGTTCATAGGAAGGGAATTCAAAGTCTGTGGACAACTTTACTTTATTTTCCTCCCCCATAGAAGCAGATTCATGAGTCCAATAGATTTTGAGCAACCTAAGTTTCTTCATCATCTCAAAGGACTTAGTAGTAATATGTATCCGCTTTGGTATGGACACACAATAGTATGCTGCCTTCAATTGCTTCCAGTTCCTAACAAACAAGAGTAGAAGCTAATTGAAGAAAAATTATATCAAAGGTATATAAGTTGTTTTAAAAAAAAACATGATATTATTGAAGCTTACGCATTCAAAAATAAGCTTCAAGAATGAAACTAAATTTATTCGCACTTTGCTCTTACCAATTTTCTGGTCAATACACGACTAACAACCTTAGGATAACACAATCTGCTCCATTTTTCAGGGTCTTTTGGACATTCATGCTTAACTATGCCTCGTCCCATCAGTTGTAGCAAATCGTGCATGGATATTGTGTTGTCAAAAATAGTTATAAGGCATTTATCACTGAGGACTTTCATTCAATTTCTGCATAGAAGTTGTAAGCATCTAGGATTCTCATAACACGATCTTTATCCTCTCTATTGAAGAAGCAAGCAACATCTAGGAATATCTCCTTTTGTGTGGGATCTAATTCATCATAACTTCTCTTGAGCACACTTAATTTCTTGCTAGGTTCTTACCTAGTTTTTCGCAATTCACATTGCCATTGACATATTGTCTTGCCAAATAGGAAACGACCAAGAACTTTAAGACCCAACGGAAGACCATCAACATAATCCACCATAGACTTTGAAAGTGTTTCATAATCTTCTTTGGGATGCTGCTGTTCAAAGGCATGCCTACTGAAGAGCACGACAGCTTCCTTGTGATCTAATTTCTTAGCCTGATATAATGCATCCATTCTATGCACCTCCAAGAGATGCTTATCTCTAGTTGTGACTATGATTCTACTTTCAGGACCAAACCAATTACGATCACCAGCCAAGGCTTCCAGTTGGTCCAAATTGTCAACATCATCGAGAACAAGAAGAACTTTTTTAAAGCAGAGTCTTTCTTGTATCATACGGATCCCTTCATCAACATTGGTTATAAAGTTATTCGTTCTTGGAATGATCTCACGAAGCAGTTGCTTCTGTAAATGAAGTAGACCCCGACTTTTGGAATCCTCCCTAACATTAGCAATAAAGGTAGAAATCATGAAGCGAGAGGCAATTTTATTATATACAACTTTGGCAATGGTTGTTTTCCCTATTCCTCCAAATCCATAGATCCCAACCATGCGAACATCATTTGATAATGGGTGTGTCATTTCTGGAATAATATCTTCCAAGCGATCATCCATCCCAATGAGATATTTGTCAACATGTAAGAGTTTCTGTCTAAGTCTTATGAAAATGGTGTCGACAATTTCCTTAATAACTTCACCTTCATACCTGCCACCAGTAAGCCACATACATGGGTGAGCCAACAAAGTACAAACCCCACAAGAAACATTTATAATAAGAAACTTATATTTTTGAAGGACAGATGCTATGTCACACGAAAAGGAAAACTCAAGTTAACCCCTTATATTTCAAATAGTTACATGCCTCACATCTATTTTCCAGGAGAACCAATTTGGAGAAATGATCTAGAAGATCTATGAAATTTCTACTTTAATTGATGGAAATGTTCTAAATCTGTGGGATCACTTACCATTTCAGTTTTCAACACTTGATATAATTATTTAAAACCAGATTTTAAAACAACACAGTGTGGAAAACAATAACACCTAGTTTTGAGAGGAAAAAAAAAGGGGGGAAAAAAAGAACAAAAACCAGATTTTAAAATTGAATATGCCCCTGAATCTGGGTGGTCTTTTCAAATTCAGAATGAATCTTGTACACACAGACAAAGAATAATTGTGTTAGATGGAAGAAGGTATATTTACTGATCACGTAGATGCCATCCAGAGAGATTTCCCACTTCCGTCAAAGCTGCCCTCCACCTCTGTTTCACGCCTTCAAAACTATTTCCTTGAATTCCTTCATGTTTGGCTAATGCATAGCCAAAACTGCCCCTCTGATGTCTCACATCGGAAGGATCCACATGATAGAAAACTGGGAAAACTAGCAGTCCCATTTCTATCCTGCACTCCATGATCTTCGCCAGTTCCTCCAAACACCATTTGGAATTGGCATAATTTTCGGAAAGAATCACGAGAGCGCACCTTGACTTCTCAATAGCTCTAAAAAGCTCTGATGAAATCTTTTCTCCCCTTTTGAAGTCGTTGTCTCTAAAGGTGAAAATCCCTTTCCGAACCAAAGCTACATAGAGATGATCTGTGAAATTTGAGCGGGTATCTTCACCCCTGAAGGTCAAGAAAACATCGTAATCCCATGGACAAATAGGAGTAGAAGATGATGAAAAAGAAGACCTTCTTGGACGAATTGCATGAGAAGCCATTGACAGGTTGTGTCTTACTATCAGGGGTCAGCTGAACTAAGGCAATTTCTTGGTAGAAAGGAAAAGAAAACACCGGTTGATGGAAGAGAATCAATGAATGTCCAGGCGGGTGCCAGTCCATAAAGTCAACTGGAGTGTGTTTCCTTTTTCTTTTTCTTTTTTTTTTTAAATTTAATGGGAAGTTAGGAACCCGAGTTTTGTACTGAAATAGTATGTTCAAAATAAAAAGATACAAAATCACCATGGGCGAAAGTATCGACCAAAGTAATGCACCTGCAATGTTAACGGACGGCACTGATTCCTATTGAAGCCGCCAACGAGAACGACGGCTGATCGCAACAAATCACGCCGCTACAATCGCAGAATTGGATTCCTGTACAGTCGGCACCCGCAACGAGAATTAGCTTTTGAATCCAAAGAAATTGCCGCCTAACCATAATCGCGGCAATTAGATTTTAAATGCCAATGACGGAACTAATGATAAATTGGCGTGACAACGCAATGCTAGTGGCTTTTCTTCTCCCGCTCACTCTTCTTTCTCTCTCCTCCCGCTTCGATCGAAGCTCTACTATCCCGCTCCGATCTGCCTCTCCAAAGGGTCCCTCCTCCTCCTTCTCGCCCTTCCGGTGGTCGCTCCTCCTCCTTCGCCCCTTCGCTCATCCGACTGTAACGCTTCCGGTTTCCGCTTTTGAAGAAATGTTATATTTAATTTTTTTTCATTTGTTTCTATGAATGTTGTCTGAAATGCACAATGTTAGGCAACGATTTGTTTTTGTTTTGCCGGAGGAATTTATAGTTGTGTGGTTGTGGATTTGTGATTCTTGTTGGTGGTTAGGATCAATTTTCTAAGGAAACAATCATATTTGGAAAAAAAAGGAATAGATGACCTTTTGCTTGAAGGAAGTAAACAAAAAGAATGGGAGCGGAGAAACTTTAAAATGTGAAAGAAAAAATTTCCGCATCACTAACATTGACAAAAGAAACAATGCGATGCTTTTGGGTTTATATTCCTAACCTGGAACTAATGAATTTAAGACTTGCCAACCATTTGAAGCAGAAGCCCCACCCAAGACATACTTATTAGCATGGTCCTAAAGGCAACAAAAGGGATACTAAGGGATACTAAGAGTTAGAGGCCTCTTTTTTTTTTATTCTATTAACGATTACCCAAAAATGGCACCATGTTAGCTGGGCATGTGAAGAGATTCTTGAAAAAATGTGTTCACTTTTTCGTAGTTTCACCTAATTCATTATGCACTTCATTACAGAAGTTAAATGCTAAGTCTTTTGTAGATGGAGCCCTTATAATGATATAGGACTTAGCCTATCTCTTTACTTCAAGAGAACAATTTAGTTAAAACATGTCCTTTGAGCTCTTTGCAAATAAAGACATGGAAATAGTAAGGAACTAACAAACAACGGCATGTCCTTTATTTAATTATTTTCATGTGTTTCTTTGCAATACTGGCTGAAATTAATGATGTTAGGAGATGATTTGTTTTTGTTTCAGATTCTATTTCGGTTTTTGTGTTATGAACTTTTCTCCTTTATGAAGATCGGTTATGTTTGTGATGTTTGATTTTGTATTCTTTTTTTTCTCATTTTGTATTTACGCTTTCTAAAGGTGGACTCGATTTTAAATAAACGAAAAATAAAATATAAAATACTTAATTGAAAAAAATTTAAAAAATAAATTATTTGTTTTAGGTATGATAGTAATTAAATTACTATTTTAATAAATTGTAAATGTTACCATACTTAGACAATTAGTTTTTACGAAAATGTACAGATCCATGTATTTTACCTTATTTATAATGAATATTCTCAAATCAATAGATTGAAATACAAGTAAAGGGAAACCAAAAAATAAATAGAACGGCCACTACCACTGTTGAGATATGGTCCTCGATTTTTTAAAGCCACTGGCTTTATGGAGTAGTACACCAAATCCTATAGATAAGATGCACTTCTTTGAGGACCAAAATTAAAAAAAGTTATCAGCAGAGAAGATAAGAAGCAATTGGTTAAATAATCAATAGTGATATTATCATTATTATGGTTTTTTTTAACACTTAATGGGTTTTGGAATGTAGACATTTTAATTTCATGAGATTGACTTTGGATTTGTTTGTTAATGTCTCATCATGCCATGACGTAAGATCTACAGAATGGGCTTTATACATATGAATTTTTTTTGGGTGATAAAGTAATGGATGTAGTATATCATGGCTTCTCAGTGTGATTATATTTGCTCCATGGGCCACAAAGCCTACACCCTTAAGATGGCTTGCAAATTAATGGCTCGAATTCAAGGCCTCTATTTATAAACTAAACTCAAATACTATATTAAATTATCAATTTTTCTAAAAGCTCAAACTCAAGAATTTGGTTCTAATAATGATTATTATTTATGGAGTTAGAAATGAAGAAAGTACTTCACCGATTTAAAAAAACATGCGTAAATATAAATAGAACAACAAAATAAGACAAAATGACACCATGATTGAAACTGAGGACACTTTGATTGTTTTCTTTATGATAAAGTTGATGTGATATCAAGATAATGACCTCTCATATTATTTAATTCATTTGGGACAATTTTGTACAAGTCAATTATGTATGTTTCAACAATTCCCGTGATATGTTACTATAATGGACAAATATCAGAGGACTCAAAATGTATGTCAAATATGAGGAGAAAACCGCATTGCGCTTTGGAAGTACCGGTTGAATGCACGTTTCAACAATTGATTGATATGATATACTCAAATACAACCATTGACAGACGAAGGTTCAAATTAGTACTCATGTGTAAGTATCCCCTTAGAAGTGGAAATAGGTTCCAACATTTTCCATACTAATGACAGCTGAAAGGCCTACTGTTGAATCAAGCACAACAAACCATCGAGGAAATTGAACTGTATATTGAAGTTGTTCGAGTCAAGGCATAAATGAACCAATCTGTGGGTGGCCATGTAGATTTATTTGTTCGTTAAGAATTACAACAGCGTAATAATCTAATCCACTATTAGGCCCAGACGGCAAGCATCAATAATCGACCAAATAGAGATGATGAAGACAGTGCAGATGAAGAAGGTAATGATGAATATGATGAAGATGTTAATCATGAACAAAGGCGGAGATGATGAGGATGTTGGATACTGATGGACATGCATCCTCCTTTCGAACTTCTTTAACTAAGTTTCGAGAATGAACAAGGATATATGTCTCAAGACAAGCACCTCTCAGATGTATCAAATCACCAGATGATGAGACATTGGATGAGTCATCCCCTGTTAATTATCACTTACCACCAACACCTCAATTTCAAAATGTTGAAAACCTAGATAATGTTGTTGCAAGTTGTTGGACTCCATGGGTGTAGCGTACTACCGGTTATTCGAGTGGAGAATTCGCATCAATAAGCTTTAACTGGCAACTGACGGTAGTCGCAGATTTACCCACCATGTTCGACACCAAGAGTATGTCGTTGTTGCATCCTCAAAAAATTACTCGCTTTAAGATGTGTTATTACAAGAATGTCACTATCCATGGAAGCCTGCGGCAATGGTTGTGAAAGATACTTCGCTCTTGTTATCAACAAATATACTGGTCGCATACTTGTGTTAATCCTTGTTAAATCCGTGACCATCACCAACTAGACTCAAATTGGTCAGTTAGTCATATAAAGGCATTAATTAAGGCACAATTCACATTGTCTACTACTGCTATTCAAGCAAGTGTGATGGAGAAATGGGGATATCAAATATCATACAAAAAGGCGTTGGATGGAAAGCATAAAGCAATTAGACAGCTATTTAGTGATTTCTTCTACCATATACGAGTCATTCACGCTTGTTCTAACCATAGAGAGCAAGCAAACTCGCGAGATGTGTTGTTATTTGGAAAACATGTGAAATTAATATGCCAAACACTGAGATATTCCAACGCGTGGTCTGGTCATTCAAGCCATCTATTGAAAGGTTCGAACATTGTCGTCTCGTAATGAGTATTGATGGTACACATTTATATGGGAAGTATAAAGGCAAGTTATTGATTGCTATGGGGTGTGACAGAAATAATCAGTTGTTTCCATTGGCATTCAGAATTGGCTGCATAGAATATCGAGTTAGTCGGGATGGTCCTCGCATGTATAAGAAATACAAAGGACTCAACGAACTGAATTTGTAAGTTATTTCGACACATCCAGTATCATGGCAAAGAATAAATCGATCCTCATCTTCGTCAGCTCGCACTCATCTTCCTATCATAGGATTTACGCGCTATTTTGCAAGCAATTCCATGACTCCGGTTCAAAGACAAAATTTTAGAAGAATTGCATGCAAAGTGCTTTAGCGAGTACATAATCTAAATTCAATAAAGATACGAATACAATTGAGAGAATTAATTCTGAAGCACTACAATGGTTAGAGGCAATCCCTTTCCAGTTATGGGCTCTTTCACACGACGGAGGTCGAAGATATGGGTTAATGACAACCAACATTTCAGAGGTATTTAACAACGTCCTAAAAGGAGCTCGTAGCCTACCAGTAACTGCATTAGTACAGTTGACCTTCTTCCGTCTCAACGGTTACTTTGTTGCAAGAAGGGAACTAGGTGCTAATAGATCGTACCGCTGCGCCACTCCATATGTCAGATGCTCGCATCCATGGATTCCAAACAAGGTTAGATTGACATATAATATGGTAATTGATTACCACTACCGCTCTGGTCAACCTACCTTTACCGCCGGTCCCGGTTATGAATAGGTCAATAGAACAACCAAATTCATCCTTTTCTCGCCTCTCATGGAACCTTATTATATGCCACTTTCAAAACTCCCAAACAATGGACCAAATTGGTCCCTCACAAATCTCTTACTTATAATCACACCGCATTGTTGGGTTATGTTAATATCCTTAACTGGGTCGGGAACATAAATGCAAATCTGAATTTAAAATTTTTACCCCTTAACTCCACCAAGGATCACATGCAAGTCATAAAAACCGAAGGAAGGGTAAATGAAACTTACCTCTTGTAGATCGATTCATTGCCTTCAAAGTCCGTGATCTTGGTTTATTCCTGATCTTCAAAGGTGCTGCCTTTCTGAAAAGCGACCACCCTTTACAAGTATCCACACACGAACAAATAATGAACGATCTTGTCAATGCTAGTTCGTGTCTCGTTTTCTCAAACGAAATTAGTGGTCCTCCGTTTTCAAGTTGTTCTAGAGTAAAGATTCACTACAACTAAAAATATATGTCTCACATATATATATCTCTATATAAGTCTCCGCTGTGGTTTTTGTCAAAAATGAACTTTATATTATTATATATTTAAACTCTCTTTAATAATAATAATTTAATTCAAATCCTTATCGATAAGGAAACAAATTTATATTATTATATATTTAAAACTCTTAAATAATAATTTAAATTCAAATCCTTATCAGATAAGGGAAACAAATTTATTTATATTGTTATTATATATTTAAAACTCTTTTAAATAATAATAATTTAAATTCAAATCCTTATCGTATAAGGAAACGAATTTATTTATATTATTATATATTTAAACTCTTTAAATAATAACAATTTCACCAAATCCTTATCATTAAGGAAACGAATTTTATATTATTATATATATTTTTAAACCTTTAAAAACCCTTACGTATTATTTCTTTATCCAATGAAAATATAACAAATTAATTATTTGTTATAATTTAAAATCACAAATTTAAACTTTCTCAAAATTAAATTCAATTTAAATAACAACTATCATATTTGCAATTTAAAATAATCTCATCATTTTAAATTACTACAGAGAGGAAAACCATAAACTGCTATTATTCGCTCTGAATGTGCGACCTATAGGTTCAATTAATGACATGCAGGCCTAAATCACATTTTGATCCTACAAGTCATAAGTGGCCTCTAGCAGACATTATGACTACCTGCCAAATGAAAAACCTGCGATCCGAGACAACCTTAATATAGCTAATGACATAACTTTGTCTTATGATATCTTGATAGAATATAAGGCATGGACAAATCAACCTTTATATCGTCATCTTTGATTACCGAAACACAATTAGGATCGACTAAACAAATGACATTGATCTCCATCAATTCATTTGAGCACTACCCATGCATTTCACTCTAATTGTCGAGGGGACCCGTAGATATCTCTCTTATAATAAGAGGGACACCTATCTTAATCGCTCATATCTCATTACACACTTATTATGTTCAAGTATAACCTTTGAGAAGTCATCCTGATTAAAGACAACGTTTGATTATATCAAAACATAATATTTCTTATGTTGAGAACTATAGCGATCTCAGGTCAAAGGATTTAATGACACAACTATTAGAGATTAACTTATAACTTTGATCCATGTATTAATCTCAAGACGGGTCTGTCCAATATTTGTTCTCAAATAAAAGATATAAATTTGATTTGTATCTCATACACATATTCATCCTAAGGAATATCAATCAAACTTATATCAATCTTAATTCATTGCTATTCTCATACCAATAACTGACAGGGACATTTAGAATAATTAATAATATTATTCAAGGACATTATGTATAATAAATATGCAAATCATCATAGTAATTAATTCTCATAAATAGTCAAAATGCTCATGTCCATAATGATAGCTCAGAGCACTATTACTAACATGCATAAGTGGGACACAATTTGGTGCATTTCGCAATGACACGAATATCCTCCTCTCTCGTCTCGTCATTACTAAACCATAGTCCAATATGTTTAAAGGAAGAAATTTCTCCCATTTTCACTCTCTTTTTCTCCCTTTCAAACCGTAAATTGCAAAAAGGGAAAAGAAAGATACATATTTAGAGGGACACTAGGTTTCTATGTGTAGTTCCTAAGATTCTAATAATGCCATTTTATGATATCTAGCATCAAACATTCAATTTAACCACTGAGCTTAGTTTTTCGGATAGATACTCATTCAAAATCACAAGAATCACGACTGCTTCTATAAGAAAAAACTCTCATAAATAGTAGCAAATGGAATGTATGTGTCCTCAATAATTGGACAAGTATGCCCAGCCTTCTGAAAGTTCTGACATGAAGAAAATATAAAGGAAAATAAGAGGAAAGTGTTAATTTCTTTTCTTTGATTGTTCATGAAAAGTGAAGGAAACTAGAATTATAATGGTTTCAGGAATACACTTCTCCATCTCTTTCTAAGGAAAACTCGTAGAAAAGTATTTACCATTTCCACTCTATTTTTCTTTGCTATTTTCCTTAGTTTCATGGCATCCTAACATGACAAAATCATTATACTTACCTTTTCCGAGGGACTTTTCAAAAGGCTTTTACTTGGCTGGTGATGAACAAAGTGTCAATACTGGAATGCCTCAACTTAGGATACCCTGTGATGTTATCACTCGGACTTACTATGTCCTTGCTTGAAATTTGTCAACTAATTCGCCTAAGGCACGGTAAAATGCATTTCCCTAAGGCCATATCATACGTTGTTCAAGTAATGAGTTGTTTTAATTGCCTAAGGCCACCTTAGTCACAATAGGACCGTATAATCGAAGATGATCGGGAAGTCATGGAGCTATCACAGGTGCATGAGGCAACTTCATCCTGCAGGTGTGTCGAGTAACATTAGTCTCGCAAAGGCTAGACATTTTTTTCTTTTTGATTTTCGATGAAACACCGTTATGAATTAAGGTGAGTGAGATCCATTTGAAAAGTAATTTGCCATCTAATTCCCTTAGTACATCTCAGAATAAATAAATAAAGAAAGAAAAGATCCCTAGTCTCATAAGTAGCTCCTTCAACCTCAAATAAAATGTCATTTAACTATCCAAACCCCGCTTCGCATATCATGGTTTCATGCAGTTGGTAATCGATGCAAACAACATGGCTACAAAGTATCGATATATTTACTACAAGTCAAACATTTATAACTAAACTATTTTGCACTCGAATACAAAAAGGTAGATTAACGTAATAATTTAGAAAGGCAAACTTACACAGTTAACAATCATATACATTAAGGGGGCATGTCCTCAGATCGCTTATCAGATATGATAATAATTATAAAACTCAATAAAGATGATAACTAAACTTGATATCCAAAATTGCAATTAATCCAAAGATACTAACAATTTGTTATTGGCCTAGCTAGTCGTAAAGTCAATCTACTCACTAAAAACCCAAACAATTTCAATTTTAGAACATTTCCATATTCAAAACCATCGACAAAGCCTCAGAAATTCAAGTCATCCAAAACAATTGATACACATCCGGCGGCAAGAGTCAAAATTAGAACCCTAATGAAACTAAATACCACGACCGCTAGTATTATTTCATTAAAAACGTCTAACTCCCGGGAAACAAACACGAAATGATAAAAATATATATATATATACCAAATCAAACATCACAAACATATCCGATCTTCAGAGAAAAGTTCAGAACACAAACAGTTATAAAAACAAATCATCTCCTCATATCATTATTTCCACAAAGATTGGGCCGAGGCATTACCCGAGCCTGAAGCGAAAATCGACGACTGCATCGAAGAGCGTGTGATGACTCGAATCGACGACGATCAGCAGCAGCGGGTGCGGGAGGGAAGGAGGAAGAGGAAAATGGGGAAAAAAAAAGCCCTAACGCGAGGATATAAGGAACCCAATTGCGGTAGTTGTCATCGGCGGTAATTGATTTAATTCAAATGCCGCAGTTGTGGTCGCCGACAATTGATTTAAATCTAATTGCCGCAGTTGTGGCCGGCGGCAATTTGCTGGATTAAAACACCGCTGCTCGCCATGGCTTCATTAGGAATCAATCACGCAGCCAGGCCAAGGCAATTTGTCGCATCTAAAACCGGGCCGCCTCGCGTCAATAGGAATCAATCACGCCGCTCTCACGTATCACAAGAATGCTAGTCAATACTTTCTTGCGAACTGATTTATCTTTTATTTTCAAATGTACTATTTCTCGTACAAAACTCCGGGAATCACCCATCACCGATTCAACTCGAGTATCTACTCATACTCGTGTAAATCTCATCCTTGTTTACAATTTTCTCCAAATCCACAACCGTCCTCAGTATGTATACATATATATACATACACTTATTGGCAAGTCGGTGGTGGTGCCCATTATTTACCGTGACCAACCTTTTCACAGTGTATTAAAGTCTTCACATGTTCCAAAGATCTAAATGCAATAAGTTTTAAGTTTTAGTCAGAGAATAGTGATTTAATATAGTATCAGACAAATAATGAATAAAGCATTTATAGGTATAATATATTAGTCAATTACAACAAATTGAAAAAATAAACTTTAAACTTATTCAATCCAAGATATTTAACTAGCGCCGCAACTTTGACTCAGTTAACTCAACCTAACTTGAGCTCAACTAGATGTTCGGGATGTGCTCGAGACACTACTCTTTTTGTAATTTGGATTGAGATTAGGTTAGGTTTTATCAACTTGATATAAATTTAGTTGGTCTGATTAATGGTTTATATATATATATATATATATATATATATATATATATATATATGGTTATATGTATATATATATATATTATCGTATCCCTAAAAAAACTCATTTTTACCATTTTAAAAAAACTCATTTTTACCATTTCGACATTTCTTATTTTATAAATCATCATTTGAATGCTTCTATTTTTACATTCGTTCGATTGTTGTCATCACCATTGTGTTATCATCATCGTTCTTTATGCTTTCATTTTTACTTTCATTTATCAAGTTTATGGTCTAGTCAACCATTATTTCCCCTAATCGTAGATTTTCATCAATCTCTAAGTTAAAACCTAAAGTTATCCACCTCATTCTTTTCAATAATTGATTTCTATGATAGTCAAAATGTTTGGAATGGTGAGAAATGAGGGAACAAATATGATGTTTAGAATTATATATTTTTTAAATCAGCTATAACTTGATTTTTGTAGCTTTGTTGATTTGGAGCTTTTTTCTTGGAAATGTCGATAAAAGATGAAAGTTATTTTCTTTAATTTTTTCACTTTGAATGCTTTATAAATTTGAAATACATATAAGTTTTTTTTTTTTTTCACATTTTTGTATTTTATTAAATTAATCATGTTGTAATTCACGTAGAAGTGTTAAATAGTTTTGTAATTCAATAAATTTTTTAACTCAACTCGGTCCAAACTTACCTAACCCGATCAACCCAACCAATATGAAATCAACTCAACTCATAATTTTAATTCGAGTTAGAAGTCAATTTTTATTATAATTGGATTCATGTATTTCATGTTCTGGCTCGGGGTTGACTCTAGTCAACCTGTTGGAATTGTAGCCCTAATTTAACAATTTGGTTTTTTTTATTCTAAAAGAAAAACCTAGTATAACCGTTGAAAAAGTCCTTCCAAACCCGCCCCCACATTGTATGACTTTTCCAAATATTTATTCCATCATGTAAAATAAAAAGAAATTTAATCGCCGGTTTAAAATGAAAGACATAACAACATAAAAGTGAAGTGCAAATTCTTTCTTCGACCGTATTACTTTAATAGATTACATGTTGATTTTTAGTTTATAAAAAAATAATAATTTAATACTTAATAGAAATAAAATGTTAAAAAAATAAAAGACTTAATATTTTTATGTCAGTAAAACTTAACACTTAATACTATTATATATTATTTTAGCATCTAACCAGAAAATTAAAAATGTAAACCTCGGAGATCGTGGGATGACATGGAGGTCGAAAGCGCGATGGCTCCAAGTAAACTCCAATGAGGAGGAAGACAACCAACAGTAGGCACTAACACGTTCTCGATCTCATATGATATATGTTGATAACTCGTTGTAAGACGCTGAGATGATAGGGAAGGAACTTCCCAACCCTTCTTTCAAAGATAAATTACTTGGTGTTCAGCCTTTGGCTAGTGACCAGGAAACAAAGGATTGGTTTTCGGAGGAGGAAGATGAAGTCCTTGAGGAAGAGGAGGACCCTTGCTGTCCTAAACTCACACTTTACTGTGTGAAGAAAAAGATTTGTATCTCAGAGTCTCTGCGATAAACCCTTATTATAAACCTGCTTAATAGGATATTGGTTACAAAACTCTTCTCCTGAAGATAACTGCTATGTGGAATTTGAAAGCGACGATCGATTTGGTGGCTATGAATAATGGGTTATTTCTAGTGAAGTTTGCTTCGGTGGACGATTATGACTATGCAAAATACGGTGGTCCTTGGCTCATTTTTTATCACTACTTTACCATTCGTCCGTGGAAACTTAATTTCGATACTGCCCAAGATAGCCTCCAAAATCTCCTCGTTTGGGTTAGAATCCCATGTCTTCCCATAGAGTACTATGACCGCCAATTTTTTATGAAAGTGGGGGGGAGAAAATCTAAGACCTGGGGCTTCCTGGATGATGTAGCCAATGAGCCTAGTGTCCTGTGGCCTTCTTGCCCGTGATGTGTGATGGTCGATCCTAGAAGCCTCTTATTTCTAAATTTTGAACTCCGACGAAAGGTACAGCAGAGGCGAAGGTCATTGAAAGGGAAAAATCTGCTTGTTATGGAAGGGGCACACCAGTTGGTGTAACAAGTTATGGACCATTGTGGGAACAATTACATTCTGACATAAATAAAAAGGCACGAAAATAAATCAACATAAATATAAGGACACAAGAGAATGGTTACGTGGTTCGGCCTAGCCTATATCTCGGGGCTGAGCCTAGATGAGAAGGATTTCACTATACATCAATTAAGTTACAGTTTGTCTTATATGAGACAAGGCTCCTCCTTTCTCTAACGTTGTCTTTACCTAATTCTTCTATAGTGAAACATATAATGAGATCCCCATTCCTCAAACACAATCTAGACTTCCATAAGCCCAAACAACATCCTTTAACAAGAGGTATAAAAACCTTCCAACAATGAGAGAAATTGGGTAATACCTACCATAGGTATTCAACCCCCACAACCACTTTCTTTGCACATGCTTCTACATTTTTGTGTTGTATTTGCATCAAAACGTGTTCCTTATTTATCATCCTCCAAGGAAATCAAACCATGACATTATGGATCACATGTTTCCTATTTTGGCTCAACCAAGCCAACTAAATATATGGCTTCCATAGAGAGCTCATCAATCAAGCCAATTGATTTCCTTGCTTATTCACCATTAAGGAATATTTGTCTTTCATAGAAAATTATCAAATATGATCCAATCTTCCAGATTTGGTATGCCCAATATTAACTTTTGTCTTGCCTTATACATCCCACATCATATAAGGCTTTGATCTTCAAAAAATCCTCTCCAAAATCAGATTTTTCTGAATATGGTATATCTTGCAATCCAGCTTGGTATACTAACATGTGCACCAACCTTGAGACAACTCATGTTACACCCCCTTATAGCCTCAATCAAACTGAAACATGCGGCACAATTTTGCCTAAGATTATGACAATAAATATCTCCAACAATCTCCCCCTTTGGCATTTCTTTGGTAAAAATAAAATCAAGAACATATGTTGGAACATTGATGGACCACCGTCATAATTGTTGAAGTCATTAGCCAATGCAGCCTCCCCCTGAATATCACCAAGGTGTTTTTCTGGGATTTTTCTTCTATAGTATTGTCATCTTGAGCATGACTCCCTTAATTCCCTCGATAACTTCTTGTTGATTCTTCCTCGGAGCAACATATCTCGGCTACCAAAACAAACAGATAAGGATCCCATGGATATCACTCAGTATCTTAGAGTGACCCGCTTTGATACCAATTGAAAGGTAAAGATCTGCTTGTTAAGGAAGGGGTTCTACCTGCTGGCGCACCAGTTGGTGCAACAAGTTATGGATCACTGTGGGAACAATTAAATTCTAACATAAATAAAAAGGCACAAAAATAAATCAACATAAATGTAGGGACACAAGAGATTGGTTACATAGTTCGTCCTAGCCTACGTCTACGGGGCTGAACCCAAATGAGAAAGATTTTACTATATATCAATTAGGTTGCAGTTGGTCTTATATGAGACAAGGCTCCCCCTTTTTCTAACGTCGTCTTCACCTAATTCTCCTATAGTGAAACATAGAATGAGATCCCTCTATTCCTCAAACACCATCTAGACTCTCACAAGCCTAAACAACATCCTTTAACATGATGTATAAAAACCTCCCAACAATGAGAGAAATTGGGCAATACCTACAATAGGTATTCAACCCCACAACTCCACCTTCTTGCTCGTGTTTCTACATTTTCAGGGTGTATTTACATCAAAAAGTGTCCCCTCTTTATCATCCTCTAAGGAAATCAAACCATGACATTATGGATCACAAATTCCTATTTTGGCTCAATCAAGCCAGCTGAATATATGCCTTCCATAGAGAGCCCATCAATCAAGCCAACTGATTTCCTTCCATATTCACCATTAAGGAATATTTGCCTTCCATAAAAAAAAAATTTCCAGCGGAAGCTTTGATGTAGACGATAATAAATCAAGAAAAAAAGATAAAGAATAACTTACACAAAGATGCACGAGGTTTTAACGTGGTTCGGCCAAACATGCCTACATCCACGGATGAGAGAGAATCTTTTCACTATACAATAGAAAATATTACAGAGGTAGAACAACATACAATTGGGTTCCCGAAACATCCCATGTTTCCTCATTCCTTGTATCCATACCCTGAACCTCGAAATTCCTCTCTCCATCGGGTATCCTCGTTCTTCCTCACATCTTTACACACCTCATATAGCCTTTATAATCCCATCTCTCTCTCATGACTTTTCCTCCTCATGACCCAAAATATTTATAGAGATATTCCTAATTACTTTCCTTATTTAAGGAAACCTAATATTACAATAATATAATAACCTAAGAATTATCCTATAAAATATTCTTTACAAATAGGAATAAATACTAATTAGGAATTTGAAACATATTCCAACATGGGCTTGTAAAGGCTATACAGGGTGTGTAAATATGTGAGGAAGACTATAGTAGGAGAGAAGAGTTTGAAGCAACGAACGGGGGAAAATCCAACTTGTCCCAACAATCGTAAAAAGAAGTCCCCAGCATCTGGCTCTCTTTGTAATAAACCCTTGAAATGATCTATTGTCTCTTCATCCTCCTCACAAATAAAATATCTGTTAGCAAGAACTCTTCCCCAGCGTTTAAGGCGATCAAGTAATTACCTTATCAGTAGCTTCCAGGGCAAAAACCCAATTTAGGTGGGATAATGGATTAAATAGAGCGAAAAGTCATATGAGGCGTGATCATGTATACATAAGCTTACGGAAAAGCCAGTGGTGGATCTTCCAGTTGACTTATCGCGTTAAGTATAGTAGTGACGCCAAGCTATTCCTCTGGCGCCTCACGAGACAGAAACACCCCTTCAGCAGGTTACCTGGGCCTGGAAGTGCGGCCTCACGTGAAGCGCATGGCTCCAATTAGGCGTGCCTCTTGAATCCAAGTATGTTCTTCTTCTTTTTCTTCTTATTTTCTTCTTCTTATTTTTCTTTTCTTCTTCAACCTTTGTTACATGACTTGTGGGGAGTGGGGACTTGGGGCTGTCTGACTTAGCCTAGTACCACAGAGACTAGACCAAAGCAGCGTAATTTTGTCATGGGTTTTCTTTTAGTGTTTGTTATTGGAGAACATACGGTTTGTCTTGCAATGGCTGGTGAATGGCCCTCTAAATCTCTCTGACTATCACGTGCCCAAATATAGAGATTGCAGGCACATTTCTTTGATATGGACTAATCATTTCGTGGACCTTCGGTCATTCACATTAATCACCCAGGATAAGTTTGCAATCCCACGGATGATCTTCTTAACTTGTCCCAGGCCCGACCTTCTTTGCGACTTGAGACACTTTTGGTCCGATACGGGAGGCCATTGTTTTATAATCTATATCTGAGTTTTCTTATGTTTATTTATAATTGTTGATTTCGTGATGATTTTCATTCAATGAATTTTAGGATGAAACGAAGAAGGCTCTACCTGGCATGCGACTTTGTTTGTTCCATTAAAACATTGTCTGAGGGTGGCAATAGAAAGGTACCATGCGTCCCAGTTTGTATTGTTATGTATAGAATTTTAGCTTATGGTATATCCACGGCATTTATGCTTTACTACAAATGTAGTGAACTGTGTAAAGCCCCGTCACGAAAGGGGTTGGAAAGAATTCAGAACTATAACTTCAAAATAATCTTGTTTGGCATGATAACGTAGATGTCTTTGGAAAGTATAAGAACTTAAATGAAAAAGTTAAGAGCGGGTTAAGCTAAAGTAATCTTGTTCAAACCTGTCATGTTAATTACTATCTTGCGACTTAAGTTCTTTGGAAGACGAAGAGATAAATCATGTCTTCAACCCGTTGAAGACTCTTATTTGTTTGCAAACTAGTATGGAGACAATATCCGTCTCTTATTCACTTATTTTAAATTCCTTCATCAATCATACAATCTCAAACATCTTTGTTTGATTGACAGTACAGATGTGAGTTTAAATTTATTTCATGGTGGGCTTCAGTGCTGGGCCTTTGGGAGAAGGGAAATTTCTCAGCTGTGCTACATTATTAATTACGGTACTGTTAAGATACCCAAACGAGAAATGGAAGCTAAATAGTAGTTTAAATATTTTTGTTTTGACAAAAGTCCTGTGACTTTTTTGCCTTATCTTCTGATTTTGTAATTGTTTATGTCGAGTTGAGTTTGTTTGATGCTTTAGACTTCTTCCAAAAACCATGGTTGTTGATTTCAATCGCTGGGATCTACTAATTCCATTTTTGTAGAGTCCTTGATTCTGAGGCACATATTTCTCTTTTAACACCACAGATATAGTTTTGAAGGTACTAATTTGCTACGGGAGTTTTCTGTGTTCATTCTGGTATGCATGTATATGTGGTACATGACCATGACATACTAATTTTGATTGGTCATAGAATGGCATGTTTACACTCTTTCATAGTAATTAAGTGTGGGCACATTGCTATTCTCGAGGTTTGGGAAAGCGGTCGATGTTGATAACATGATTTTGCATATACTCCACTATTTGGCGTGGATTGTTGGCATCATGTTGCGGCTAATTCAGGATCTGTACTAGGCCTCCATATAGCGGGTAACCATCATTACAAAGTGAAGATGATCTTAATGCTTTGTTTTTGTGAATTACCAGCTCTTGTTCTATCCCAAAATTATACGCATTGGCATTGAGTACATTCAAATGTGGATATTAATGGGGACAGAAAATCATTTGAAGTATCAATATTAGCTTCAAGTGACTCAAAATATAACCCATTAAATCTTCCTAGAGATTGAATGAGCGAAATAAGCTAATATTCTAGATCGAAGGAACACAGGTGTGAGCATGACATTAATTTTCTTACCCTAAATTGATCTGAGAAGGAAAGAAGCATCACAATCTTATTGGCCCCATGACATGGTCGGGCGTCCAACCAATTGCTGATGATGATTAATGAGCTCTGAGAAGACCAAGGCCAATTAGATGATGAATTGAAGTAGATGATAAAACCCTTACGAGGATGGTTCATTCAGCAATGACTTGCTTGGATGGATTGATTTAGTTGCAATGTGACATTTAAGCGGTGAATTGTCCATAGTACCAAGATTTCTCCACATGGGAGAGGTAGTTAGGCGACTGCTGCCAAACTTTGCCGCAGGTTGCTTACGGCCCGGTTGAAGCCTCCCAAGGCTAATGGACACTTTGATCTTATTAGGCATGGGTGAAATTGTACAGGTGGTAGAGTGAGAGTTACAATTCTTTGACTAGCAACCTTTAGAAATTTTGATGGTAGAGGGAGAGCTTTCAGTGTGCTAAATGCTAGGAGGTGAGACTCATCTATGTTTCCTCTGATTGGAGAGCTTCCCGGGACCTTTGAAGGATGATTGACAGAAAAGGAGTTTGACAATGCAATTCTGTGTTAACAATCGGTTGCAGTGTTTTTCCTTGTTTTTACTTTGTTGATCTGACCTAACAAGATGCCTTATCGGTGGCAATAACAAACATAGAGGTTGCTTAGAGCTGTACAGTCTTCTTTGTTTTCAAATTTGTGAGTCCTCCACAGTTTGCTATTTTTACCAAAGTGGGCATTTGAGCAATTCTTTTGCGTTCACTTGGAGTTAAGTGTTTGATTTCGGCTTTAGTGGACCTGTTAATTTCGCAAACTTTTGATGATGGTTTTGATTTTTGGTAATTTGTGGACATTGATTCTTATCCTGGATTTTATGCTTTCCTAATACGTATAAATTACACATCATCCTCTTCAAAAATAGTGAAATAACTTCAATTCAGACACTTTTAAAGTATTAATGATAGATTAGGATCGAATAAGACCTTATAGAATAAATATTCAGCCAGCTTGTGAACCCTCGAATCTTGTCTTTTTCAATGTTTTTCAGTACCTTTTGCATGGTACAAATGTAAGAATTAGGTTGGCAAATAATGATATCTCCCGATACCAAAACTTTGTCACCACAATAGGAGATGTAAGGATTGATATATATAACTTTTTATTTGATTGATAATCATATAAAAGCGAAGTGTTAGCCATTTTGAGCTATATGTTAAAGACATGATATTCTTCAAACAAAAATCTTAAAACTTCCAGGCACAGGAGAGTTGGTCATTTAACATAATTTCAAAGCTTTGTTTGACATGAGGTCCTGAGTTCGAGCCACCTTCTTGCAATTTATTCCCCATTTGTTTATTTGAAAATCTATGGAAGACTCTATTTTGTTTTGGCTCTGGTAGGGTAGGGCTGCACGTGAAGTGTTAAAGACTTTTATGATATTCATTTTAAACTAAATCTTAAGCTATGACTTTTAGGTGAATTATTGTATTTGTATTATATGATTCTTGTTGTCAATACATTGTCGAACTCTCTTAAGCTAAGGCTAGTGATCTTGACACGGTTAGTTTTGATCTATTAATATGTTTTTGAATCACAATGGTAGTATAATACGCTAATATTAAGTTTTATGTTGAATGGTATATTAAAGCTATTGTATGTTATATTGGTTAAAGAATATCTGCTCTTTGTGTAGGTTAATGCAACTTATACAAGGTAGTGGAGAAAGTGAAATTCATATCCTTGATTCCCTTTAACATCGAATCAGTGAAAACATGCAAATTTAAGTGAATGAAATTGAAATTCTTGATCTTCTGTTGCTTCAAAATTCTGATAGTAATGGAGTGACGAAATTGTGTTTAAATGGCAAGAGCAGATTGTTATAGAAGTTAGTCAATATGGAGCAGTTTAAGATTGATGGAGCTTCTAATAGAGAAGCAGTAACATTGTTTTTCTACTTAAGGTTCTTAGTTTTTATTTTCACTTTGTTATTTTCCTTTCTAAGAAAGGCTATCTTATTATTGATTATAAAATTTACATGTAAAAACTTTTATTGAACAACAACTGCAGTAAGGCCATTCAAACGATTCAAATGGAAGTGTGAATTTTATCATAGCAGTGTCGTTTATTAGATATGATATTGTTCTTATCTAGCATGTAGACATTTTCAGAAGTGGATTACTAGCAATTTTGCTAAGATTTCCACAGCAGGTTCAAATGGGAAGTGTAAATTTTTATCCATGCTTGAGTGTCATTTTTGATATGTGATATTGTTCTTATCTAGCATGTAAGACATCTTTTCAAGTGGATTACTAGCAATTTTTTGCTAATTTCTTTATATCCTTAGAAGTAGTGTTGGATACCCGTGGTGACAAAGCGATGCCCAGTGAAAATGGAAGGATTTATGTGTTCCTTGGTGAACCAATTTAAAAAATGAATCTTTCTTTAATATAGTTTACATTTTACATAATATTCTGCGATGTTACTTTTTTTCAGCAGGGTAAAAATTTGGAGCGTATTGGGGTCGTTGGTGAGGTTTGGAGAAGTATTCAGCGGTGGTTGTGAGCTCTACAGATCGTGGGGCAGTTGGATCAGCTCTGAGTGTGAGTCACCTGCATTCTGAAAAAGTAACCTTCTCTGCCTGGTAACAGAAGAGAGTTGGGGCTTACATGAGTGGCCGCTCCGATGCCTAAGTCATTTTCTTTCTGAGAGAAAAGAAACCATTTGAGGAATATTGTTGCGGCATGTTTGCTTACCTTTCACCCAGATGGGGTGACCTTGTGACAAAATATGTTTTTAGTTGGATGGTGAATGATTCTCCCATTGGATGGGTATTGCGCCTTTATCGGTATTGGTAAGAGATATAGAAAAAGAAGCAGTTTATTTGGACCATCTTCCTTCCTTGTGGGGATAAAGCGATATATGCATGATGAGAGTGTTATAGCATTGAATTATCTTTCTTTCCTTCTTGAGCAGAGTTTAGTTTGATTTGAAGGATAAAGCGTTAGTAAATTCTATTTTCCATATTGAAAGTTCGAGTTTGGTTTGTGGGTGGGTGGGCTTTCCCGACTGCCTGTTATCATCCTTTGGGATAAGCGGGTTGGGCTCTCGATGCAGGTTAGCTAAGGACTGCACGGGTGTTTCGTTAGGCTGGCCTCTTTCTAGTAGGAATGGCGAGTGGGCGTGAGCCTTATTTTCAAACCACATCAGTTTTATTCCTTAATAAGTTGTGCGTGAAGCGAAGGCGTAACGTTTCGCATGGATGTTTCGATCTTAACAGAAACTTGGACCGATTGAGCCGGTGCGTCATATCATCTGCGATAATGATATGACTCTTTGTTTAAACTCATTCTCCCATCCTTTGGTTATGTTTCTTTGTGGACATCCTCCCATCATGACATATAGATCACGAGACCTTTTCTTTTGCCTTTGTGAAGGTTGGACTCCTATCTGTAGTCTTATCCCAACCTTTTCTTGAAGTCTTTTAAGGCGTCTTTCTTGGGATAGCTTTTTATAATCTGTGTATTCACAGGAAGATGCATTGCGTCTTTCTCCTTGGTCTCTTTTGACTATTCTAGCGAGGCGCTAGGTTAGGTTGGCGAGTTTTGTTTCGTGTTGTACAAATAATGAGATTGGTGTTCTTATATACCGCGCGTGATGGCTCAGTGTCACAGGTTGGGCGGCGATAAATGATGAACAAAGGTTCGAACGAGATGCGAAACGCATGGACAAGGGTAGGAAAGTGGGCACGATCAAATATCACGGAAATTTGATACCTAAGATGCGGTTCAACATCTTTAGCGTGGGGCTTGTAAGTCCTCTTGAGATTTGCGGGCGTTAGGCCTTCTTTTGGCGTTCGAGTGTGGTCCCAGAGCGTTTGACCCTTTATGTGGTTGGTATAAGATGGTGTGCTTCTTAACAAGTGGCCTTCGATAATGGTCTTAGCTTTCCTCATCCTTTGTAATCGGGTTTTCGAAGCACTTCAATGTCTGTCCTTCTCAACTTTCATGATAGTTTAAGGTATTTTTACAGGTTGTCAGTGGTTTCTTTAGGGACGGGGGAAGCGGTGACCACGACAGCTTTGCTCCTTCTCACTGGCAGAAGGAGAGACGTAGAGGCTTTATATTTTTCTGGTGCGACCCTGCGGTGATTTAGATCTTCCTGCACCACGGGTTGTGGAAGGGCGCTACTTCTTAGTTAGTGGCCGTAGTGGGAATAATTATGACAAGGGCGGCCTGCGGGCGTTCGGTGGCTTGGACCACCCAGAGAATCTTTGTGAGTGTTAGTTCGTTTTTGTGGTATAACGTGTGAGGTCGGCCCATGCCGTTACGCTATCATGCCCCAGGTGCTGGGTGATCTGGCCATTGAAGACGATGCCATCTTGGCGTTGGTAGTGTCCTCCTTTGTCATGGGCTGATAAATCCGGATATTCCTAGCCCCATGGCTTTCGAGGTTTGCTAGCTCTGTTTGCTTTAGAGGCTGCGCCTCCATACCGTAGTTCTCCAGCTGGGTCTCGTTGTTCAAACCCACTAAGGGGAGAACTACGCTCAGTGGCGCTAACAGAGCCGGGCGTGAAGCAACCACAGACTCGGATTGAGAAGATCAATGACGATTGAAGTTAAAGTGGGCGTCCTGTTCTTCCCAGTCTCTCGGTGCGGGCTTGAGTCGCTCAGGTTGAGGCTCTGATCTTGAGTTCGCGACCAGTTCTGGTCTAAGAGCAAGGTCCGCAGATTGGGGTAGTTGAAGAAAGCGTGGATTGGCGGTCGGTATTGCGGCTAAAGATCACTTTGAAGAGGTGTTAGGTCACCTTCTGTTGAAGAGTTGAGAGGAAGATCAGATAAGAAATTGTGGAAGCGGGGGACTCTTTGATTCTCAATACCAAACTTCATGACGAGCGCAATCTAGATCGTCTCAAGGATTATATGATCTCGAGGGCAGTGCGGCGCCAGTTGTGAACTTTGACCACTATCTCTCGGGGGTGCCTGAGTAAGTTCCAGTACCTTAGCAGTATTTGATTATTTGAGTTGATATGTTTTGCATTGGATGTTGATTCTATCTTGGGTGTGCAAGCTGCTGTTTGAAGGGTTTGGCGAGCTGCTAAGCGAGTCGTGCCCAATGACTTGATTCTTTCGGTGAAGCCTTACATCGTGATGAGAGCATTGCGGGTGCAGTGCAACGTATGAAAGCCGAGAGGCGATGGCTGAATGCGGTTTCGACATGCCGCGTCGGCTGGTGCTCCGGTGGGGTAGGGAAGATGAGGCGACGCGACGAGCGTGAAGCGAGCCGGAGGTTGGGAGTGGTTGCGGGCCTGCCTGAAAATGACTTACTAAATTTGAAGGATGAGGCGCGTTATGACGCAGACTAGATGGTTGGAGTGAGCTTCTCACATCGGCGAGCGCCAGTGCAGGAACTACGATGCGATCGAAGGCGACTGCGTGATAAGGCGTATTTCTTTGAAGCGGGGCTCGTCAGCGAGGCCACCGAGAGCTGCTTCGGTAGACCTTTGACGAGGAAGTCTTGCGAGTGAGAGGACCTTCATCGACAAATAACTGCGGTTGCTTTCCGGCGGGACGAAATTATAGGAAGATTGAGGACCGAGCCGGTGCTCGGGTGGGCTTACAGGGTGGCTCCGGCACTGGCGGTACGCTAGGCTTATCTGGTTGGTTTCAACTTTGACCTCCCTGGCGACGAGGCGGAGGTCTTGGGCCTGCAGAGCACAGTGCCATGGAACGTCCCGCTTCTTGCGGTGTGTCTTACGCGTAGCAAATAACGTAGCTTTTTCTTAATGATACTGTTTCACCATCACCGTGTACTCCAGCTGTGCCCCGTGATCTATTAATTTCTTGGCGTATTCTTGCCGACGTCAGGTTGGATGGCTGATGGGATGTAGAGTTGAGAAGTTAGGCGCTCTTCCGGCCCCGGGCGCCCACGAGGCTTCATGGGCTACTCGCCTGGTAGGACTTTGTTGCCTTGGCTGAGTAGAATAGTTGGTCGTCAAAGCGGTGACCCCATTCTTGGCCCAGGTGCCGTTAATGGCAGGCGTCAGTCATGGCTGCATGGCTGTGAGTGAATCATTCAGTAAAGTGGCTACTGAATACAGGCGAGGCCTTGTTGGCGATCTCTTTGAGGCGACTGACTCTTGATTCGCGTAGAGTAGTGGGCTGTTCAGTGTTCTTGACCGGCATTTGAGACGTGATCGACCACGGTGATTGATACAAGGTACGCGTTGGCACGTGCCCGGTGTCGAGCTCGTCAGTGAGCTCTTGGGCTCGGTGAGGCGTGGCGTCCGATCTGACGATCGACTCCTAAGGCAGCGGCATCGCAGTGGTGAACTAAATCGAAGTGATCGCGCGGGCTCGTGTTGTGGGCGTTAGCGATCGACGGCGATCGGCTCTGACCGTGGCTGTGCGAGTAGTCGAACTGTCAGGAAGAGTGCGACTCACTGCCAGGCTCGGTGGCGAGGCCTTGTTGGCTCGGCTGAGGGCGATCGGCTCTGGCTGGCATTAGCGTAATGCGAGTAGTCGATCTTGTGAATAGGCTGGCAGGCTCGAAGCGGCCCGGGAGCCTTGATGGCGATCCGGCTGGCGGTCGACTCTGAGGCTGCGTGGCAGTAAAGTGGTGAGCTAAATCAAAGTGAGTCGAACGTGCTGGCATTCGGCCGATTTTCTTGGAAAGGTGCGAGCGTCTTTAATGCTGATTTATGGAGAATTTGAAACGTTTATGCGAATTTCCAAGTGCTTTAGCCTTCTTATAAATGGCGGTTATGTTGCTGCCAACCATATTTGGAGGTCTGCTTTTCTGGTGTGGCAAGTCAAATTTGCGAGGATGGAAACTTGAGAAGCGATGCGTCTTGTGAAGGATCACACGAAAGATGCAGTTAGGTTTGTTGGACTCTTGTGGGGAGATTGTGTTTTTCTATTAGTCTCCTTGTAGAATTATGTTATTCTAATAAGTGCCACGGAGATATATCAAGGAAGGCGAGTTGCATTTCTTGTGCAGCTTTCTGTTCTTCTTTCTCTTCCTCTCCTTTTCGTCTCTTTCTCATATAGCCGTTCTCTCTTCCTTCCTTCTTTCTTTTCTTCCACATCTCATTCTCCATTTATTTCTTCTTTTCTTTATCTGTTTCTCCCTCACCTTTGACCTCTTTCCATCCCTTTTCTCTTCTTCTTTTCTTTCCACTTATTTTCATCTAGTTTTCCTTTCCTCTTGCAGTTTTTTGAGGCTTGCTGTGCCTGTGTCTCAGATGTAAGGGATGACACCTCGGTGTAATTGAATGTGTCGGTGGAATAAAGAAGACTTTTCTTTTATATTTATGAACTTTCTCATTACATTACATTTGTATAATTTTAGAACATCTTATATCTGAAATTTGTTTGGAGGCGTCTTAATAATGTTTATTATGACTCGTCAATTAAAAATTGATAAATCTCGTTTAAGATTTGACAGAGATTATAACGTTAAAGCGTTTACAAGGTGTTAAGCGTTCGAGCATGATGTGAGGTACCCTCCTGCGTAAGGCTTAAGTTGCAATTAGAAACGTTTGAGGATGATGTAGAGAGCCTTCAGTTAAGGCCCTAGTTTTGTCTTTTTGGATTCTTCCCCAGGCGCGAGCTCTTGAGACCAGATCACGAACATGTAGCTCAGTTGACTTTTTTGGTTGTGTACCTGCCTTGAGTCTTCCTCGATGATCTTCAGTGCGCGCTTTAGAACCTGCTCTGTTTTCATCGAGAGATCAAAATTTAGTCGGAGGAAACCGTCGCAATTCCTTGTTCTTGCTCAGTCATGAGGTTTAATCAAACCTCAGCCAATTTCTGCGGTGCGAAAGTGGGAGACGAATGGGGTTTGGGTTGCGACTTATGCGCGTTGTCTGTGAAGCCTTAAGCGCCAGAACCATATTTTCCTTTAAGATCTTCAATTTGGTCTTAAGCGACCTTAAAGTTCGATGACGACCATTGGAGGCGTGGATGTCTTGGGAGAAAGCGGTGTTCTTAATTAGAGCCTGGCGCAATCTCCCGAACTTGGCGTTGCCAAATTGTTTTTCAGTTGTCGATACTGATGTGGACACGAGCACTGCGTATGATGGCTCGCCACACAAAATTGGGTATCTTCTGTTTTGTGATTGTGGCCAAAGGCTCGGCTTCAGCCCACTTGGTGAAGTAATCCACTACGACGATGATGAATTTGCGTGGCCGCCGATGGCGAAGGTCCCAGTATGTCAGGCCCATTGTTGGAAAGGCCCGGGGAGCTTGTGATTGATGTCGGGAAGGCTCTGATGGGGCGTGAGATCTTGGCATATCAAAGATCTGCATTTCGTTGAAGTCGGTTGCGTCTGAGTATTATTAGATTGATGGTAATCTTTGTCACCGAAGACAACTCGCAATGCCGAACTCACGATATGATTCGCGCCCAGCCGTGTACTTCCCTTAGCACATACTAGGTGTCTTTCGCGATGCATTTAAGGATGGGTGTGAAACCTCAAACATACCAGTGCGATTTTGGTTGCTTCTTTGGTTAATTGGGTGAAGGCGAAATACATTATCAATCCCGAAATGGGGTCCGTCTGACTCGTGAGACGTTTGCGACACTTCCGCGTCCGCAGGAATCTGTGAGGGCTCTGCGGTATTCGACGGTGTTGACTGAAGTCTTCTGTGGGCTATACTAACTTTGCCCGAAGCGTGGCTGGAGTTCTTTGCTCTACAGGAACATGTATGACTGAACCGACCTGAATTTTTCAGCGTCTACCATTTTAGGTATAAATCATCCCTTTTTGGCCTCGTAGGTGTCTTCTATTTGTCTTACTACCCCATTTGGGGTCATTCTTGAACCTCTAGTGATCAACTGAGTGAATGGGCGAGGGTTGGGGCCCATGAAGGCTACTAGAGGCCTCATGTTAATTCGTTGTTGGAGGCTTGGAATCAAATACAGTCTTGTGCGGTGGTCAAAAACTCATTAGATTTTAATCCATTTTTAGGTTTTTATGAGATAAATAACCAGTTTGTTGCAAAAAAAGTGGATAATTGACTCAGAATTTCATTTTTGGAAAATACGGCGAAGCTTCAGATTTTAGAAAATGATAAATCGACCTGCCGACGGGGTGAAATTCTGGCCCGGAAATTGAAGTGTGACGGGAATGCTTTCGGTTCTTGACCATTCAAAGTCACGACATCAACAAATTAATCTGAAGAAAAATGAAACAGAACCAAAATTAGTCGTGACTTGAAGAAGGTTGCGTGAAAGAAAGCGTGGTACAGACTAAAAACAATCGAATGAAAGAAATTCATCGCGACATCACTTTGATATGACACTAAGGACATGAATGATGTCCACTGACCCTCGGGAGTCGCGACGAAGCCACAAGAGAGGTCTTTGCAAAAGAAAGAAGTTACACTTAGTTTTAAATACAAGGTTCTATTTCATGTCGCGACATCACTGATGTCGCGACATAAAAAACAGAAGATTCAGTGCAATTGTATCAGAGTTTGAAAGGAGGTTGCAACTCAGAGCCAAATGTAAGCACTCGCAAAGAACTTGAACTCGCGACCTATTACAAATCATGATCGAAATGATGTCGCGACCACCATTAAGGTCGACCGAAGAAGAAATGAAAGTATTAGGAGGTCAGCGACATCACCTTGATGTCGCGACTTGGAAAATAGTTGGGAAGAAGGAAACTAGTTGCAACGTAGAACTGAGGTTGCAACCTGAAGAAAAGAAATGGGAAGTAAAAGAGGTCGCGACATCACCATGAGGTCGCGACATAAAATTGAAAGATATGAAGGCAAGAAGACCACCAACACAATTGCGACCAAGGAATCAAAGTTACAACATGAAGTCATCATACAAACAGCAAAGTGGTCGCAACCTAAAACTGAGGTCGTAACTCAGAAGCTGGAAGAATAGGAAGACAATGATGTCGCGACATGTAACCGAGGTCGCGACATCAACACTGAAGGAACGATGAGCACATGAGGTCGCGACCACAAACGATGTCGCGACCACTGATCAAGGCAGTTGCAAGACAAACTGGTTGCAACTGAAAGAAAGAGGTCGCGACTGACCACGAGGAATCAAGAGAAGTCCATGTCGCGACATCAACTTGAGGTCGCGACATGTGACGCTGAGTCATTTTTTCGATTTCCACCGCAGCATTTAGTGATTCGCCCAGATTCTTTTTTGCAAAGATAAATAGATAGCTTTAGAATAGTAAAGTAGTTTTCCTTCTTCACTACCTAAAGAAAGGGAAAAGGAAGTGAGGAACTCAAGGTATATTTGTGAGTAGATTTTATTTTTATTTTTAGTTTAATTTTTCTCGTTTGAATCTCATAACCGGTGGTAGAGACGAGTAGCCGATCTTTAGATCTATTATTTTTCCTCAAGCATTACCGTCGAAATTTATGAAATCTAGACAAATTCCTCTCGAATTCATTTTTTCTCGCTTATTGCAATTACAAGGGTCAGGCGTGATCTGCCCATTTCTTAATTCGCAATGCAAGACCGTAACGCAGCTCTGCTGGATTTGATTTACATTTAGTTACAGTCTTTCCTGCACAATTACGAAGAATTAATTTGGATTCGGTTTTTACTTAATTTGGTGTTGTTTTGAATGGATAAGTTCCCAATAGTAGTACCTAATACCAGTTGAGGGAATGTATCTTACTCTGATATCCAGGATGCCCTTTGCGTGACACGTAGACGGAGATTCCCGAGTCGAGAGCATTCTTCTCGGGTATGTTCGACCATTGATTTGATCCTGTTTGAGCTCTCGAGAGTTCATTTTGATAAATCCATTCGCTCATAATCAAGCTGGAGGGGTGTATTTAACAATATAAATAATCGAGTTCACCTTAATCTAAAGGTAAGTTCCAATCCCCATGTTACCTTAGATCTAATCAAGGGAAAGGGATAACCTATAGATCTCGGAGGTCGAGCCACCAATCAAGTAGTAGAAATTTATAAAATCCCGAGAAGGTAAAGCAAAAGTTCTGGGTCATTAACAGAAATGGGTGTGAAGTATTGAGAAAGAAAAATACCCAGATCTTGCAAGAAAATCTGGAATACAGGTAGCTGGTTTGATCTTGTCTTCGAGAGAAGCAAGGATATCTAATCAGTGAATATGGAGAAATCCAATTCCAATAATTGGGAAATCTTGGACAAAAATCAGATCCATACATAGAACAGAGTAATGGATTTTAGTGCTGGAATTGACTGTTCCATTGTATTTCATTGATGGTTTTTGTTTCTCACAGGAAACTGATTCAATCCATTCTTTTATAAACAATTTATTTTTATTCATTTACTTTTGTTTGAATATATTCAATAGTATAGAATTTTCAATTTTAGTTGTTTAGATAAAACTTTCACTCTGAGTTTTGAGTCCAAATAGTATGGAATTCCTTTATTCTACTATCAATCTGGTGGGAATGATACCCGACTTACATTCATTACTACTTGTATGACTAGTGCACTTGCAAAGTGTCATGTGACCGAACCCCTTTTATATTTAAATCATGAACATTAAGAGAAAATTATTTTATCAAGCAAACTTATCCGAAGTAACATGGATGCAAGAGAAGTGTAAGGCTCTCGTAGCTATGTTAATTTGAGGGGTTTTAGTCTATATAGAAAAAGGCAAATAGTACTCAATGTCTATTCCTTCTGGAGAGGTCAGGATTAGACCTGCTTCGCTCCCTTGTGCATTTGAGGCTCCATCTACAGAGAGTTTCCGCATCAGGGGTCGCCATTGCTCGAATGCTCTCAGCAGTCTGGCTGAGGGAATTCCATGACGGTCGACTAAGACCGCCCTTTATTGCAAGCACACCGATGTCAAACTCAAGCCAGCTCTATGGCCCACTTCATCAGCCTTCCGGAGGTCTCTGGTTTATGTAACACTTGCTTCATCGGGTATTTTGTTAGAACTTCTATGGTATGAGCCTGGAAGTAAGGGCAGTTTCGAGCTGCGGTTACCAATGCCAAAATTAATTTCTCCATCCTTGGGTACCTCCTCTACCCTCAAGGCCTGTCAAGAATAGTAAACCGGGTGTCAGACTCGTTGCTGACGAGGACACTGGTCGAGAAGTCTGACATACTAAGAGAAAGGAGGAGCTCCCTTCAATAGACTTACTAGAATGGGAGGGGAGCTCAAATACGTTTTCAATGCTAAGAATGCTTCTTCGAGACTGTGATCCCATTGAAAGGCCTCTTCAAGACTCGAAGAAAGGTCGCATTTCATCACTGGGCTCGGATAAGAACCCACTTAGCAACCATCCTTCCCGCCGACGCCGGACTCTTATACCGATTTACGATGGCATGTCGATACACTTTATTTTGTCCGATTTGCCTCAATTCTGGTCGACTTATGAAACCCGTGAATTCTTCCACGATAATCCGGGCGCTAACACTGGTCGATCTCGCCATGTCATTCTCGTGATCTAGAACGCCGACAGATGAGCGCATGCTGGAGCTCTACTGCGGCGTGGGATTTTACCAAAGATGTCATCTATGCACACCTCCATAGTCAGTACCTATCCGTCTCGGGAACACCGCTCACCGTACTCTCCGACAGTAGCCCCGTTTAAGCCCAAACGGCATCACACGATAACAATAGTTCCCCGCACTATGACGTAATCCAGGTCTTTTCGCAGTTCAGTCCATACCGATCCGGTCAGAATGAGAAGGCGCCCATAAACTCGAGGAGTTCATGGCTCTACTGCGGGTATCTACGATGAGGTCAATCCCCAGCGGAACCGCCCTTGAGCACGCTCCGCTGATGTCGCGAAGTCGATACAGAGTCGCCACTTGCCGTTTGCTTTTTTGACAAGTACGACAAGCAACTACCACCGATACTCCACCTCCTTTGATCGCCCCGCCGAGTGAGTTTGGTCGCACTCCTCGCTGATGGCTTTTCGCTCTTCTCACGGTTCCTCCTCTTTGCTCGATTGGCCAAGGATTTTCGGGCCGACGCTCAACCTTATGAGTGATTAATGTAGGCCACCTCCCATGTCCGCCCGCTTCATGCGAAGACGCCTTTGCTTGGCCTCAAAATGGGTGAGGAGGCTTTTGAGGTCTTCGCTAGCTCGAGCCGATATAGCGAGATGTTCAGGGTCGTCATCCAACGATACCGGTTATAGTTCTTCTGAGGGCTCAGGTCGGGTAGCACCTCGTCGCACATGTCGAGCTCGTCCGTTGTCGACGCTTCTCGCTTCATGGATGTCAGTAGCATCTCCGCCACTGGCCGATCTCCTCGAACCATTCTACCCACTTACTGGGAGGGAACTTGATCATCATGTGGTATGAGGAGGATGGCTTTTATCAGACGAGAGAGTGGTCCGCCCAACAACATATTATGCTATGGGGCTGCCTACACCAGGAATCTTACCGTTGCCGCCGTCGGCAAGGGGAATCTCCCAAGGTGAGTACTAGTTGTATCGAGCCCAAAGGTAATACCTTTTCCCCGGAGAACCCCCGCTGATGTGTGTTGACGGGTTCCAGTCTCTCCCTTCCGATGCCCATCTTATTGAAAGCTGATGCGAAGATGATGTCACCAACTCCGCTTGTCAACTAGACCCGATGAACTGCTTTACGCCACAATCACAACTACCAATGGGTCGCCATGGGGGTGTCAGCATCCTCCGCATCCGAGTCGAGAATTTGATGGACATGTCGGTCGCGACAGCTGGGACATCGCCAGGCTTCGCTATCTCTACCGATACGATGTCGCGTAGACGCCTTCCGAGCCGAATCGATTCCTCCCGCGAACTCGAGATCACATGGATTTCTCCAGGTTGCTGGTGCCAGTTGTCGCCTCGTCGAGTACGCGGCCGGGCCGAGCCGGGGCCCGGCTCTGAGCTTGATTATGACCGATTCGGGATATGAAGCGCCTGAGGTACTCGCCGTATTAAGTACTTCTATTTCAGTCAGAGCGTACGTCGCGCTAGTACCGTAGTCCCTATGGAACCCGCAGCACTCGCAAGTCTCGTATGTATCCGACTTCATTTGAGTCAGCCACCCCGTAAACCGTTCGCTTCGCACTCGCACGTGACTCGCGATACCGAGGCCGTATGGGAATCGCCGAGGAGAATAACGTCATTGCCTGCCAAGAATGAATGCAAAGGATCGCGAACTTCGCTTCTGCATATCTACCTTTAGAGACCTCGACATTGAATCTCTGGACATAAGACCTCAGTTTTCATAGCTCGCTTGACGGTCGCAGATGATAACTTGGCTTTCTATCGCTTCGCCCCAATGAAGTGAGAGACGAATGCAATGGATAAATGAATGAGGAGATTGATGACCTGGTGGAAGCCTATTAAACCAAAGCAAGGTCAATTGGCACGTGATAGCAAAGCTCAAGATCGCACCTGGACCTTGACACCCATACCCATTTGGTTTGTAAGTGTAGATGATCGACCGGGATCCCCGACACCATCTAATGCTTTTACTCGCGTATCCCGACTCATTGAAGAGGGAAGTGAAGTTGACCTCACTACGTAAGGGTGATTCGCTTTATTTGTACTCAAGGTGTCCATCAGGTCGTGAGCGCCCCGCTACCTCCTTCATACTGGCTGAGTTTCGCTGAGGCTTGAACCTCTGCTTCCCATGATAGTTCCTCCGTCATTGCCAAGGGTGGCGTAGTCTTCGTTCCCGATTGCTCTCCGAGTGTGGCCCCGCGGCCTCCTCTCCAGGCCAATTGTGGTCCAGGCCCCTGGCCCCCACTCGTCTCTATTTCTCTCGCCGCCGGAGGAACAGTCGAGATTGTGTCGTCTTCATGAGGAGGAAAGCGGACCTTCCCGTGTTTGTCGGTATCCCAGCGGGCGCTGTATCCGCTGGGTGAGTTGTCTCCTAATTCTCCTACCAGCCACAGGAGGCGGAGCGCTCCACCTCGCTCTCGTGTCGGGCTCGCATTGCTTCTAATGTGCCAGAGGTTCATTGTTCAAGGCCGTCATGGATCCTACATCCTCAGACGGCTGCTTCCCGCCAGGTTCCGGTTAATACCACGCAACCGAGAAATCAAGAGATGGTAAAGGAACCGCTGCTCCTACGTACCTACGCCTAACCGATGATGCTTTTCAACCGGACCGGGCTGGAGCCGCATCAGTATACGGGCCGACCTCGGGCCGCCGGCTGGGCCGGTCCGCAAGCCCCCGGATCGTCTGGCCAAGTCACCGCCAGCGGCCGGTCCGCAAGCTGCGGGCGGGCACTTCTCCGTCGCAAAACAATAAAGGAGGGGGTCGCGCAGGGCTTTGCCCGCGGTCGCTCCGATGCCCAAGCCGCTTCGAGGGAAAAGAGAAACCGCTTAGAGGGCGAACGTGGCCGCGTATGTTTGGCGTACCTTCACCGATGGGGTGGCCTCAGATTTATAGTATATGTTTTCACTGGATGGTAATGTGATTCTTTCCCATCGATGGTATTACTTCTGCCTTTATCGGTAGACAGTAAAGGATATGTACAGTTTATTCGTATAATCTTCCTTCCTTATCGGGGATCCCCGCTGATTCGCATGATGAGTCAATATATCGTGAATTATCTTTCTTCCTCATGGTGAGATTTAGTTTGATTCAGCAGGATAAGACGTTATCGGGGATTATTCTATTTTCCTATATTGAAAGGATTCAGCTTTGGTTTATGGGCCGTGGGCTTTTCCCAACTACTCCCCGTTATCATCCTCGATGTTTTTGACCGACTCTCATTTCAAGCTCCGCTTAGGGACCCGTGTTCATTGGTCGACCTCTTTCAAGTTCTGCCAAGGCTCAAGGAAATTTTATTTTTCTCAAACCCTATCAATTCCAATGTTGGATTTGTTTAGGTACCTTATTCTACTTTACGTGCCTATTGTTGATTAATTCCATAAAGATTTAACTTGCTTACTTGTCCTAGTGCTAACTACTTGTTCTTATATATATAGGATTGCTTCTGCGGGAAATTAAAGGTTTTTGGCGAGTGGCATTGATGGTGTCTACATTATTATACCCAAGTGATATCAATCATGCAAAAGATATTTCAAAGAATAACATCCAATTGGATAAGAGAAGAAAAGTTTTTGAATTGGTTGAGAATGCTATTGTTGGACTAGGTATAAGTAGTTTCCATTCTTCTCTGTTTTCAATTCTCTGATGACCAAGAATTTTAGAATTGTAGCTCTACGATCATAGATGACAATAAGGAAAAATGATTGATTATTTTTTATGCCTTAAATCACCCTTTTCCCAGTCATTTCTAACCACTTTAATGAAGCCAGTTTTGAACTTAAAGATATGTTCTTAAAACTTCTGTAGTTCAATATATACATGAAATGTGAGGGAAAAAGGTTTGGTGAGTCTCACCGAAAGTTTTAACATTGTGTTTGGTTGCATACAATAAGATGACATAAACCAGAATTCCATGCTGGATTTATCTGGTGACGAAGTCAGATAGTTGTTTTTGAGAGAACCGATGATATCAGCACCTAAAATCTCGCTTAAAGAATGCTGACACGAAATATGGGATGAAAAATAATAATCTCTTACACTTAGGTTGACTATCCTCATAGTTTATATAGGGGATTACAAGAGAAGAATTAGGAAGCAAGAGACATCTAACAAAAACTCTTAAATTGAGGGAGTCAAATTCATCCCTTAAATTGAGGGAGACAATTCCCTTAAATTGAGGGAGTCAAATCCCTTAAATTGAGGGATTTTAAAATAATTCTCCTATTCTATTTACCACTTATTTACAGCTTGACACTCCCCCGCAAGCTGATGAATAGATGTCTTCCATTCCAAGCTTGAGTACAAGATCGTGAAACATTGAACTATTCAACCCTTTTGTTATAATATTAGCTAATTGATGTTCTGATGGAACATAGGACATACGCACTACTCCTTCCTCCAATTTTTCTTTGATGAAATGTCTCTCAATCTCAATATGCTTTGTCCTATCGTGTTGTATAGGGTTATGAGCAATATTGATGGCCGACTTGTTGTCACAATAGGGTTTCATAGGACCATCCCACTTGATTCTCAGATCATCTAGAATAATCTTCAGCCAAAGTAGTTCACACAACCCTTGAGCAGTGACCCTAAACTCTGATTCTACAGACGACCTTACTACCACATTCTGTTTTTTACTTCTTCATGTTACCAAATTACCTCCAAGAAAAGTACAATACCCTGTAGTTGATCTTTGATCCACTATGGAACCTGCATATTAGCATCTGTATGCTTCTGTAGAAAGCAAGAATATTGTTCTTTTTAAACAAAATTCTTTTCCCGGGGTTGCCTTTCAAGTAATGCAAAGACCTCGTAGCTTGAAGATGAGGTTCTCGATCATGAATGAATCGGATCGAACACACTCCGAGGCGATGCTCGCTCGAGTGTGAGCAAGGTATATGAGCCTACCAACCAATTTCTCTCGTACATTTCTTTATCCACCACTGTTCTTCTTTAGCTTCTCCCAACTCGTATTTGCTCGATCCATTAGTGGTAGAGATTGGTTTACACCCACCTTTATGTTTCTACCAATAACCGCCACATACTTGTCGAGATGAAGATCCCTTATGTAGAATATGCCACCTCAATACCAAGGAAGCACTTCAGTTTTCCTAGTTCCTTTATCTCAAACTCTTTTACACGTCTTTGCTTCACTTCATGTTTCTTTCTCTCGTCATTTCTAGTCACTATGATGTTGTCAACATAGACTAGAAGAGTAGTTACTCCCCTTGCTGCCAAGTGCTTAATGAAGATATTGTGGTCACCTTGGCTTTGTTTGTACCCAAACTCTTTCATGACTTTTGCAAATCTCCCAAACCAAGCTCTAGGAGATTGTTTTAAATTTACAAAGTGGCCTTTCCAAATTTCGCATTGTTACCTGTTTTCCCCTCAAATCCGGGTGGGATGTTCATGTAAATCTCTTCATCTAAATCATCATGAAGAAATGCATTCTTAACATCATACTGTAGGAGTTGCCAATTGTACTGGGTAGCCAATGACAATAGGATTCTTACAATATTCATTTTTTCAACTGGAGCAAAAGTCTCTTGATAATAAACTCCATAAGTTTGAGTGTACCTTTGGCTACTAATCATGCTTTATGTCTCTCAAGAGATCCATCAGCTTTATATTTAAGTGTGAAAATCCACTTGCAATCAATAATGTTTTTCCCTTTCGGTATTTCAACAATCTCCCATGTTTTATTGTTTTCTAATGCACTCATCTCCTATCTCATATCATCCTTCCATTCCCTTTTTGTCAATGCCTCATAAATAGTGTTAGAGATGATAGTGGTGTTTAGACTCACAATGAAATTCTTGTGGGCTGGTGATAGATGCATAAGAGACGCATAGTGTGATAGTGGATAGAGTGGTCGGTTAGTGCATTCTTCGCGGCCTTTTCGACAAGAATGGGAAGGCCTAGGTTGTCTGTTGAGTCAGTGGAAGTTTCACCAGGTTGTGTATGTAAAGGTGGGTTTGATCTACCGCATTTCATTCGGTTTGAAGCCTTTTGATTCTGGGGACCCGCTTTGGTTCCGAATGGCCTTTACTCAATACACCTAGGAAACTCGTGGAAAATTGCGAGTGACATTGGCTGAAATCGTGGATGACACGTTCAATGGCAGGAATCATGACTTCAGTGTGATCGGGCTTAGATGACTCGTGTTTTACACCATGGCCGACACGGTGGAAAGTCAAGGGGTTTAAAGGACTCACAAGGACTATCTTCCATCATTGAAATCTCCCCCCAAAGAGATGTCTTGGAAAAAAAGGTTTTTTTTTCAGTGAAGGTGACATCTGCAGAGATGTAAAATTTTTGGTTAACGGGTTGTAACATTTGTAACATTTTTGAGTGGATGAGTAACCAAGGAAGACACATTTTATGGCTCAGGGGTCTAGCTTGTCTCAATGTTGGTTGTAGACATGAACAAATGTAGTGCACCCAAATACCCTAGGAGCGAGCCCCATTTGAGGTCTCAAGTGTGATAGAAACTCTTAAGTACCTTCTACGAGACTTTTGTCGCCTAACAATCGTGGAGGGAATTCTATTTATAAGGATATGTGGCAAAGAAGAACAACTTCAATAGACTTTGGAACATTCCCTTGAAAGAGTAAGGCTTGGGTTGTGTTTAGTAAATGACCATTTTTCCTCTCGGCTATCCCATTTTGTTGGGGTGTGTTAACACATGATGACTCATGGAGAATGTCCTGTGATTGAAAATAGGGTGACAAAAACTAGTTGAAGTAATCTTTAGCATTGTCTGTCGTAAAGTTTTTTATTTTAACCCTAAATTGGTTTTGGACCATTGAGTGGAAATTAGGTATGACAATGCTAACATCAGATTTTTTTTTAAGAAGAAATATCCATGTAACCTGAGTGAAGTCATCACCATACACAAACCAACGAGCCCATGTCAAGGTTGTAGGTATAGTCGAAGGACCCCATATGTCATTGTGAATCAAATGAAAAGGATGAAAACTTCTTTTGTTGCTAATAGGAAAAGATACACGAGTATGTTTTTCCAATTCACAAGTTTTGCAATGAAACTCGGAAATATTTGATCCTTGAACAAATAAGGAAACATGACCTTTAAAACCCTAAAAGATGGATGACCTAGACGTAGGTGATACAACCAAATGGTATCTTTAATTAAGGAACTAAGAAAAGACACAGACAAATTATTACTAGTTTTTTGAGATGATTCAAGCAGAAAGATTGCTCCTTTCCAAGAAGTCCAATTCTCCTCCTCGAACCCCTGCTCGAAAAACACAATAAGAAGGGAAAAAATCATAACATTTAAGATCATGAGTAAGCTTTTGAATGGAAACAAGGCTAGCTGACAATTTTGGTACATGGAGGACATTTTTAAGGATAAGGGTAGGTGTGATGTATATGTCTCCGAAACCTACAACAGTAGCTAAAGACCAATTGGCCTCTGCAATTTTCTTGTTACTTGAGCTTGGAGTATAGGTACGGAAAAGTTGAGATTTAGATGTCATATGATTTGTGGCATCAGAGTCTATTACCCAAGAATCATCATAAACCCTGTTTGAGGCATTTATACAAAAATAGAATGAAGGTGTACTTGAAAGGGCCAAAGAGCAAGCTCCAGTAGGTTTGTCAAGGAATCCCAAATGCTTCTCAGCCTTCTCAATTTCTTCACAACCCGCCTATTACCGAATTTTCTCGCTGGGTTGCTCTACCATGTGTGCTTAAGGCCTTTGCGGCCCTCCACGGTTTCCACTACGTGAAATTCTAGCATTAATGAAGGCTGGTAAAAAGGACCTATGAAATTCTTTGTTTTGCCTTTAGAAAACAGAGCATAGAAAGAAAACTTTAATAAAAAAAATCCAACTATGAAGGCCAGAAAAAATGGCAATGAAGGCTAGAATGATGCCTAGGTTTTAGAAACCGGCTTTGATACCATGACACGAAATTTGGTATGAAAAATTATAATCCCTTACACTTAGATTGACTATCCTCATAGTTTATATAGGGGATTACAGGAGAAGAATTACGAAACAAGAGACGTCAAAAAAAACCCTTAAATTGAGGGAGTCAAATCCATCCCTTAAATCAAGGGACACAATTCCCTTAAATTGAGGGATTTTAAAATAATTCTCCTATTCTATTTACAACTTATTTATAGCTTGACATAAGTCTTATTATGACAATTCTAGTATGAAAAGCAACTTAACTAAGACGATGAAAATTTCTGATTGTTGATGTACAGGTCTAGAGGAAGTCTGGGAACTGAAACCCTTGGTTAATGGGAAGGATATCATGAATGTTTTGCAGCTTAAATCTGGAGGCCCCCTCGTGAAAGATTGGGTAATGAATTCTTCTTCTATACCCAACAGAAATGATTCACAACTTCAACTACTAACATTTGTTTCTCTGGACAGCAACAAAAACTGATTCAATGGCAGCTTGCACATCCCTCTGGGACAGCTGAGGATTGCCTTGATTGGATGAGGCAAAAGCGGGCAAAGCGATCATAACTCCTCAACAAGCTCCACCTTTCTTGGAACCCTAATCTCATATTTGGCAAAGGACCGTTTCTGAAGTCTCCATCTATTCTGAAGGGTCTTGAAGGTAGGCTACAATTCAGTCCCCAGCAAAAGCATAACATCCCTGCTATATTTGGATTGTATATAGTCAGCATTTTTGTGGCAGTATAACATAGTCGTTAGTTCATTAACCATTTTTGCAGGGTGTTATTTGCTTCTGAATCATAATAAACTTTGTAGTAACAATTCATTTGTCATATAATTTGAATTCCATATATATTTATTAAAATGAAAGCCCTCGAGGATTAATTGTAAGTTGATACTCCTTGGTAGAGATGGTTTAATTGCTCTTGTTCTAAAAAACCGCCTTATTAGACAAACCTTTTCAGTTCTTGACTGAAGTGAAAAAAGGGAAAGCCCTTTATTTAATTTTAAAACAAAATTTGACAGAAATATTTGTTTTTTTTTTTTATGAAAAATACGCAAAAATTCTTTCTTCATAATTTTGTATGAGATTCTATTAGCCATTTAACTCTAAGGGAAAAGCACAGTATTGAAGAAGGTTTTTTATTCTTTGTAGGATCAAACACATTTAAATAGACTCTTAAAGTGTTACCATGCTACATAGATTAAATAAATACTTGGTTTAACAGTTTTTTTTTGTTAGGCACTTATAATTAATGGAGAAAATCATAATATACTACTATGTAGTGTATGTTATGACCCATTACAGTTGCACAAAATGGGGAAAAAATTTTTGTGGATGAATTGTCACTTTCAAGCAATCATGTGTTTGAGGTTTAAATGTTTAAATTGTTCTCACTTTTTTCTCTGTTTTTTCTTGGTTGTATCCTTTGCATAGGAAGGATCAAGATCTGTCAACCGATTTAACATTAAGATAAAATACTGTCAATTTTGTGCTGAGTCATGCTTTTCATTCTGAAATAATCATAGAGTTATAAATATCCTTCTAGTTAATCCTATTTGGGTGATAGTGAAAGTTTTTAAATAATATAGTACACTGCCGAATTTTGCTTATAGGCTGCTTCTAAGATGAAATGCAGTAATCAATCCAACTTCATGTTTTCTAATGTGTTTGTTACATGTTGGCTCACCTATATGCCTTACGAGGGGTATAGCTATATATGCGAATAATCAAAGACATTATAAACTATAATTTACATATTTGAAAAAATCTTTTACAGGTTTAGCAGAATTTCATTGGGATGGATTATCATTTGGAAGATGGTAGAGTCGTTATAAATGATGTTCACATTGTTGGGATCTACAGGCTTCAGGGAAAAGATAAAAAATCACCTAAAATAGACATTATATGTCTATGCCAATCAGATAATGTTGAAGATGACTAGAAATTTGAAACACCTTTTGAGTCCATTGAAGCAAACAAACTTGAAGAATGGAGTCTTAGTAGCATTTAGATTTTGTAACAAACAGCCAACAAAGATAAAGAAAAGAAAAGGTACAAAATCCATATCTCTCGAAATCATTTAACAGTAAATTAACTCCAAGCATGAACTAATAAAGTTGAATTAATTAATTCCTAAATTAATTGAATAAAACAGCTTAAAAGAGAAGTAGTAGAGAGTAGATGACAATTGAGGACTCTTATTCTCAAACTTGTTGAATATCATGAAAAATTAATCTTAGAAAATTATAGCCCTTTATGGAAGTTCTAATTCTGGCCTCTGCAACAGGGATAACAGCTTGTTATGTAGTCTAATTCTTTAAAGACTTATCATTTCCACCTCAAAGGAAGCTTTTAAGTTGTTTGCAAATGACATCAAACTCTCCCATGTTAGCAAAGTTACTACAGTTTTATTCCTGAGTACCACAAATCAAAAACATCATCAAATTCATTGAAACTAAAAAACAGAAGGCAAAATTCTCCATAACACTAAATCCATGCAAACCTAAAACTGTAGTCAGGGAATTAACTTTGAATGCCTGTTTGCATGGATTCAACATACCCTATTCACTCAGGTATGCTGCCATATGGTCCCCAATATTACAGAAAGAAAGAGTTTGTTTGGTTCCCTGCTTTTGAAAACACCCAAATACTTTATTGTAGGTTCTGAAAATTGTTTTTTGAATTTAGCGTTTTCAATGTTCTCTGTGTTTTCCTTATTTTTAAGAACAAAAAACAGTTTTAAAAAAAAGGAACCAAGCAAGCCAAAAGTTGTTGGACAATTTCCCTCAAGAATCTTTACCTTTTCATTTTGTGAAAACATCAATTAAAGAACATTGTCAGAAAACACAAGTAAAATGGCATTGAGGCCTTTTGGCAGTTTTGAGTTGTCATGAAATTTTCAGGGTGAAAAATTTAAAATTTTTGAGAATTATAATCTGTGTTTTCCCATATATTTTCACAGTAAACAAACAGAATAACAGCATCATGTTTCATGATCATCTTTATTTCTAGAACTGTTTTTTCTTACATTTTACTAAAAGCAAAATGACTTCACTAACAGTACATACCTGGTGTAGCTACTTAAAGTGCTAAATAAAACTCAAAACCCTCAGCAAGTAATCATGGAGTTTTAATTGCAAATTTCAGCAGAATCAAAAGTCAGATTCAAACAAAATTATCTGCCTAAAATATCAAAGAAAACAAGAAAGAATGACTCCTAAAAAAATTTCAGCTAGTTTTAATCAATATAATCAATAAGAGAAGATGAAGACTTTACCAAAATTCTCAATATAAATGAATAATGAAACCCAATTATGAAAACATTAAAATCTATATGAGCAGATTTGGAATCACTATAGTCTATACCAATATGTTAAAGAAAGATATATCCAGATAAATGGTGACAATTAGTTTAATGATATATAAAGTGCATAAACAATTTAAGAAGTTTCTTCACAATTTATTACATACAAGAAACAACTGGGTTCATAAATAACAGCAGACAAGTACATAAAATCATTCATAAGAAAGCAACGTTACAAGCTAGTGGAACCGCTGCTTTTGCGAAGGAATTGCCTGCAGAAAGTACAAAAATTATAGCCCTTTATGGAAGTTCTACATTCTAGCCTCTGCAACGGAGATAACAGCTTGTTACATAGTGTAATTCTTTAAGGATCTTATCATTTCCACCCAAAGAAAGTTTTGAAAGTTACAGTTTGCAATGATACCAACGCTATGTTAAACAAAATGTTAATAATCCAGATATTGTGACTCAAACAGAAAAAATCTTAGCAGAAGTTACTGCAGTTTTTATCCTGGTACTCAACATCATTACACAATGAAAACAACCTCAAATTCATTGAAAGAAAGAACAAAAGGCAGGATTCTCCGGAACATCAAATCCATGCAATCCAGAAAGAGTAATCAGGGCATTAACTTTGAAATTTAAACCAATAATCTTTCCTATTCAACATAGCATTTAACTAGGTTACTGGCTTAAAAAGCTTGAAGGTTATAATGCATATTTTGAAAGGAAGTATGCTTGTGTTTCTCAGACAACTTGTATTGTCCAACACCAATCTTTGCTTGATTTTCTTAATCATACTCCCCATATTCACCACAAAGTACTAACAAAAAACTCAAACTGTTAGCAAGTAATCATGGAGTCTTACCAAACTCAGCAGAATCAAAGTCAGATTCAAACAAAATTGTTCGTCTAAAATATCAAAGAAACAAGAAAGAATGACTCCTTAAAGAATCTCAGTTGATTCAATCAATATAACTCAATAAGGAGCAAAAGATGAAGACTTTACCAAAGAGTCAACAGAGGTACACCTTAGGGACATGTTCACCAAGAATCAACACTGACAAAAGCAGCCATTCTGATTTCGAGAAGAATGCTTGACCAAATTCCCTCAGAAAAGAGAATATTATTGGAAAAGAGAGCTAGAATCATGGTAGTCATTCTTATATCGCTTCAGCGCTTTGAGCCTATGTGTGGGATTGTTGGAGCGGGTCCACCAATGCTGCCACTAGAACTATACATTCCACTTCGATTTAATCCTGCTCTGTCACTGCTTCTCTCGACTACATTACATTCCCTACTCTTAAGCAGTTTTGTACTTTGTGGATGCATTCCTTCAAGATCTTCTGCATATATAAGACATACCCCAATACTTTCACCATCTTATGCACTTGATTTGAATCTGGGGATTGCTTCGAAAGAAATCTCAATATGATTCCAGGCATTGGGGTCATTGAATTGAAACAACCCTTCAACTTATAACACATGGTTGATAACCCAGCCAGACATGTTCTGACTCCAACAGTTACATTGTCGCCTGTCCAGTGGAAATCAAGACCGAAGTCTTTCAAGTTCCATGCAATTCAAAACATCAGAATAAAATGGTATATAATTCTCTTGGTAGCATAAGTTCTAACAACAGAGCAGGACAGCAATCCGTGGGGTCATCATTGTACCAATCTGTAGGAAGCTCTATTTTTACAGAAGATCCACCCATTCTGACGCCAGATCCACCCAGAATCTGAAAAGCCGGGAAAAACAATACTAAATGCAATATTTTTCTGCAATTTCACAACACAACAGGTGAAGAGAAGCAGAGAAATATTTGCAATATTATGTGGGAATCTTTGTAATGCATTCCTCTTGTATCACTAGATTGTCCCCAACTGGTTCGAAGCAATTATAGAATAGGAACTGTAGCCTTGCACTGTGGCCAGTACACTTGATGAGACTGGTAAAAGAGTCAGCAACTGTTTGCACTATGTCTTGAAAGATTGGGTGTAGTCTAGAATTTGCACACTTCAAAGGTGCCAACTGAAGGTCTTTTAGGTTTTGTGTGTCACTGATGCCGTGCAGGTGTGCTTTGCAAAAATTTCTGTTTCTGCTCATATTCAATTTCTTCTCAATGAGATTAAAGAGCAAATACCATTGGGACGCCCCTCAGCTGTTTACAGTCACTTAGGTTAGTTATCAGCAAAGTACCCTAGAAACTAGAAAATCAGAAGGCAAGCGCAAAACCAATCCCATTCAACTGTTTTGTGGCAATAACAGAATGAAAGAGCGACCCTAATGAGGTAGTGCTAATATTATTTTACATCCAGACATCAATACTTGAGAGGTTTCTTCTGCAGAATAACACTTAATCAGGAGGTTGTGTTATGCAGTTCAATCTTCTATGGAGCTGTGCTAGACGTTGCAGGCCCCTACAGCATTCCTGGCAGATTATTTAACCAGAACAACCAGAGACAACAGCGCTTCTAGAGAAGGCCAATTTACATGCCTTTCGGAATATTCACACCAGGTTTTTGCACTTCGCATTCACAAAACAAGGCCTTGGGACGGTCAATTGAGTCAAGGGTAGCCTTTCTATTGATGTTCCATCTAACAGGTGCCTTTCAAATTTTCCATATCTTCTCCGCTGACCCAGGAAAACCCTCAGTTTTGAACAGCCAGAGAGAAAGAGATATTCAAGGGATTCCAACTTACAAATACTTGCAGGAAGACTCTTAAGATATTCGCACCTTTTCAGATCCAATAAAACAAGTCCAGTGAGATGCCCAATTGAGGAGGGAAGTTCCTCGATAGCAGTTGAAGCCAAATAAAGCTCTAACAAATGTTCCATGTTACCTTGAATATCTGGAAACTTCTTGAGCTCTGAGCAGCCAGAGAAATTACACTTCGCGCTTCCCATGCTGAATGATGCTTCTTTGGAAAACTGCTAAGATTTTTGCAGTTTTTCAAACTCAATAGAATAAGCTTGCTTAGCTTCCAAATGATGGTGAACCTTAAGCAAACTTGAACAACCTCATCAAGAATTAGTTTTTCCAGGTTTGGAGCACTAACTGAGAAGTCTGGAAGTTCTATGAGGTGTTGAGAGAAACTAACTCTGACAGTATTTAACTTTTCAAGAAGCTGTAACAGAGAGGAAAAGTGTACTTCAATGCATAAGCTTTCATGAACATCAGAGATTTATCTAAAGAAAGAAACATGAATAAATAATCAATCATCATACCAGGTCAAGCCCCATAGTTGTTTTAAGCTGCTGTAACACATGTCAAGTTCAACGAGGTCCTCAGCATCAAAACTCGAAGGCAAGAGTCCAAAGGATATCCGCTGCCAAAGTGGAGATATTCCCAGCTCATAGGAAGGGAATTCAAAGTCTGCGGACAACTTTACTTTATTTTCCTCCCCTATAGAAGCAGATTCATGAGTCCAATAGATTTTGAGCAACCTAAGTTTCTTCATCATCTCAAAGGACTTAGTAGTAATATGTATCCGCTTTGGTATGGACACATCAAATAGTATGCCTTCAATTGCCTCAGTTCCCTAACAAACAAGAGTAGAAGCTAATTGAAGAAAAATTATATTGAAGGTATATAAGTTGTTTTAAAAAAAAACATGATATTATTGAATCTTACGCATTCAAAAATAAGCTTCAAGAATGAAACTAAATTTATTCGCACTTTGCTCTTACCAATTTTCTGGTCAATACACGGTTTACAACCTCAGGATAACACAATCTGCTCCATTTTTCAGGGTCTTTAGGACATTCATGCCTAACTATGCCTCGTCCCATCTGTTGTAGCAAATCGTGCATGGATATTGTGTTGTCAAAAATAGTTATAAGGCATTTATCATTGAGGACTTTCATTCCACTCTCTGCATAGAAGTTGCAACCATCTAGGATTCTCATAACACGATCTTTATCCTCTCACAAAGGTACAAGCAACATCTAGAACATCTCCTTTTGTGTGGGATCTAATTCATCATAACTTCTCTTGAGCACACTTGAATTTTTGGTTAGTTCTTCTCTAGTTTTTGCACCACTTTGCCATTGACATTGTCTTGCCAAATAGGAAACGACCAAGAACTTTAAGACCCAACGGAAGACCATCAACATAATGCACCATTGAGTTTGAAAGTGTTTCATAATCTTCTTTGGGATGCTTCTGTTCAAAGGCATGCCTACTGAAGAGCTCGACAGCTTCCTTGTGATCTAATTTCTTAGCCTTATATAATGCATCCATTCTATGCACCTCCAAGAGATGCTTATCTCTAGTTGTGACTATGATTCTACTTTCAGGACCAAACCAATTACGATCACCAGCCAAGGCTTCCGCTGGTCCAAATTGTCAACATCATCTAGAACAAGAAGAACTTTTTAAAGCAGAGTCTTTCTTGTATCACACACGGATCCCTTCATCAACATTGGTTATGGTGCTATTCTTTCTTGAAAGATCTCACGAAGCAAATGCTTTTGTAAATGAAGTAGACCTCGACTTTGGAATCCTCCCTAACATTAGCAATAAAGGTAGAAATCATGAAACGAGAGGCAATTTTATTATATACCACTTTGGCAATGGACAGTTTCTATTCCCTCCAAATCCATAGATCCCAACCATGCAATATCATTTGGATAATGGTGTGTCATTTCTGGAATAATATCTTCCAAGCGATCATCCATCCCAATGAGATATTTGTCAACATGTAAGAGTTTCGTCTAAGTCTTATGAAAATGGTGCCGGACAATTTCCTCTCAATAACTTCAGCTTCAAGCCCGCCACTCCTGCCACCAGTAAGCCAATAGCTGGCATGCGGCTTCAACAAAGTACAAACCCCATGTTGAAACATTTATAAGAAACTTATATTTTAGCTGATTGATGCTATGTCACACGTGGTTATATCTTAAATAGTCACATGCCTCAAGACCATTTTCCAGGAGAACTAATTTGGAGAAATGATTCAGAAAAGATTCATGGTACCTTTACTAATTGGATGGAAATGTTCTAAATATGTGGGGATCACTTACCATTTCAGTTTTCACCACTTCTGGATATGACTATTTAAAACAATTGATGAATCATAAATTAAATATAGAGCATTTTCCCACAGTGTGGAAAACAATAACACTAGTTTTGAGAGGCAAAAAAAAAGAGGGGAAAAAAAGAACAAAAACCAGATTTTAAAACTGAATATGCCCCTGGGTGGTCTTTTCAAATTCAGAATGAATCTTTGTACAATAGATGAAGAATAATTGCAAGAGATGGAAGAAGGTATATTTACTGATCATGTAGATGCCATCCAGCGAGATTTCCCAATTCCGTCAAAGCTGCCCTCCACCTCTGTGTGTCGCCTTCAAATCTATTTCTTTTATGATTTTCTAAGGCATCGCCATAACTGCCCCGCTGTTTTCTCACATCGGAAGGATCCACAAGATAGAAAACTGGGAAAACTAGCAGTCCCATTTCTATCTTGCACTCCATGATCTTGGCCAGTTCCTCCAAACACCATCTGGAACTGGCATAGTTTTTGGAGAGAATCACGAGAGCGTACCCTGACTCCTCTCAATAGCTCTAATAAGCTCTGACAGTCTTTCTCCTGAGAGTTCTTCGTCGTCTCTAAAGGTCAGAATCCCTGTCCGAATCAAAGCCGCATAGAGATGAGATGTGAAAGTAAATCGGGTATCTTCACCCCTGAAGCTCAAGAAAACTTCGTAATCCCATGGACGAATAGGAGTAGAAGATGATGAAAAAGAAGACCTTCTTGGAGGAATTGCATGAGCTGACAGGTTGTGTTTTTTACTATCAGGGTCAGCTGAACTAAGGTACTTGGTAGAAAGGAAAAGAAACACCGGTAGATGGAAGAGAATCAATGAATGTCCAGGCGGGTGCCATTCTAGAAAGTCAACATGAGTGTCTGTCTTTTTTTTTTTTCTTTTTTCTTTTTAAATTTACGTGGAAGGAACCCACTCATCACCGATTCAATCTCTGTGTGTGCTAGTACAAGATATTTAACTAGGGCTACAATTTGGGTGGGTTAACTCAACCTAACTTGAGCTCAACCAGATGATTGGACAAGCTTGAGACACTACTTTTTTGTAATTTGGATTGGGATTAGGTTAGTTTTTATCAACTTGATATAAATTTAGTTGGGCTTGATTAATGGTTTATATATATATATATATATAGGTATATATATATATATATATATATATATATATATCTTATTACTATAGTCTTAAAAACTCATTTTTACCATTTCGATAGAGTTTTACTTTATAAATCATCATTTAAACGCTTCTATTTTTTATTAAATCATTTTGATTGTTACAATACCTATCAGGCATCAATAATGTTTTCATAAGCCATTTTTGATTTCATTTATTGAAGTTTATGGTCTAGTCAGCCATTATTTACCCTAATCGTATATTTTCATTAATCTCCAAGTTAAAACTAAAGTTACCCAATCTCTTTTTCTTTTTTAATAATTGACTTCTATGATAAAGTCAAATGTTTGAATGGTGAGAAAAATGAAGGAAAAAAATATGATGTTTTGAATTAAATATTTTTTTAAATCAATATAACTTTGTGGACCCTACCCCGATCCACTACCAATGCGACTGCTGCCATTAATGTGTAAAATGAAGTTGATTTTCGAGCTTTAAAAAATCCGTTACTAGTGAGGAACGGTTTTGTTTGGAGTCGTCACTCACTTTTTATTTTTATTTATTACGGGGAAAATCAAGTAAAAACAAAAAACCTCTCATTGACTCCACAGAAAAACGTCCACTAAAACTGTGACGCGTGCTCGGCGATCAAGTTACCCATTGTGAAGCGCACCTTACGAGGTAGCACCCCCAGGGTCCAAACCCTACCCTCTACAAATGAATTGGGTGCCATTGGGAGCATATGGTCAAAGATCAATCGATCACCTGCCTAAACGTATGACCCGAATCACACCAAATTTACTCGCATCTAACATGCATAAACACTGACCAAACCAAACAACGCTACAGACACGCTGGCTCCTACCAAAGTCAAGGTATATGCTATCAATGCCTCAAATTCGCACCCACAAATATCAAAGTCTAAACACCATGTACACATATAAATGCAAATATCAAAACCCAAGCACGTACATGTGGTCCCTAGCCATGCTTTGCAGATATGGTTAGTTAATAAACACAAACACACAACATGCATCCATGATCAAGTAACTAAAGTTCGTGTTCAAAATGGAAGTGAATGGAAAACGAAAGGATTCGGGGACAAGCCATTTCTTTCCACACTTTAAATGACAATTCACTAACCACAATCACCAATTCACAATCCCTAACCCCAAGTGTCCTAACTCCGTGAGTGGTCCTCTAATTCAAGTTAGTCAGCTTAGGGACCCCCAAATATGGCCCATAAATGCATTAGTGCACACGCTTGAGCCTCAAGGGATTCATGTTTGAAAAGTGTTAAAATAGGGGGCTACCCATGTTTCGGTTCCCGTGACAACCAGCTTGAACTCTGCTTCAAATCGGTCCAATCGACACAGAGACAATTCTCAAATTTCACCAGAATATTCTTTAATGAATAAGGATTCTAACAAAACAAATGATGCATGATTCTGAGCCCAGATGAGTGAGAATCGACTGAAACAAAGCCAAAGAGCGTTTTGAACCGCTATCCTCGAAAAACCTAATGAATCGGCTGGATCTAGTTCCTCAACCTGGCTGAGCGACGGAGAACAAATCTCAAATTTTTTTATAACATTCCTCATAGAGTAAGGAACCCAAAAAAGGCAACGCGCGATTTTAATTCTACGGAGCAGATCCCACCACCTCGGAACAAAACCTAATGAACCGGCTGGATCTCATTCCCTCAACCGGGGCTGGAGAACAGTTCTCAAAATTTGTCAGAACATTCCTTATAGAGTAAGGAATCCAACAAAATAAACGGTGTGCAATTCCGACTCTGAATGAGTGAGAGACTGACTGAACATGCTGCTGAGTGCTTAGACGAGATCGCATCGAGGCAGATTGGGCAGGAATGGAGAGCACACACGCCCGCCCGGATTCATCACTATCTCTTATCACCCAAACCTGTAATCTCACCCTGTACTTGGGAAAACCCCCAACAAAATGAGAGAGAGCACCCATCCTGAGATTCCAGATCCCGCTTCTTTTTTTTTCTTCCTCCTTTCCCCTCTCCTCTCCCTTCCTCTTTTTCACTTTTCAGTTTCTTCTTTTTTCGATAAACATCTGAGCTTTACCCATTCACACTCTTCAGTCCTCGGAAATTCCCCCAATCGCTTCCGACTTCCCTGCCATAAATACTCCCTTATTCACGAGGTCAAACGCCAATTTTGATTCTTTGCTTAACAACCAAGTAAATCTCAATGGACTCTCAAGGTGGCTGGTGCAATCCATAAATGGCTCCATAACTCAAACAAACCATGCTTGGGATCGATCTGAGCTTATAGCCCAAACCAAGCAGATTCGGGCTCCAAAAATCACAAAAATCGTTGCTCACTACATGTCAGCCAACGATCCTATCGAATCGATTCCTAATCCGCTGAACACTTATATAGTAAATTTGAAATTTGAATACTAATGTGTTCCTGAAGAGTGCAAACCAAACAAAAGCAAACAGCACTCGAGTCCCAGATTTTTATATATATGACCAAAAACAGTTTCGTATTCAAATTTTAATTATCGACACTGAATCTCAACTGAACTGCTGAAGTAATGAAGCTTGGTTGATAAAAATTCTCAGCTTGTTAGAGAATTCCTTCAATAAGTAGGAATGCATCAAAGAAACGGTGCATAATTTCGAAGTTCGATGAGGGAGATATGATCAAAATAAGCCTGGCGCGCGAATCTACATACCTACAAATCCCATTTAGTTAAAACCTGTATGCCACTTGTTTCCTCATGACATCTAGTTAATATCCAAAAAATGAGCCAAGATTTATTGTTCTTCTTGAAGAATCATAAGTGACATACACTAATGGACCACATAATAAGCTCAATTTCCTCAAGGCTCGAGATCCCACTGTTTCAAACGCAGCCCACGGCGCTTATACGGTAATCTATTAAGTAGTATAACACCTATATGATAAAATGGCAATGAGGGACAAAACTGAGGGTCTACAAAACTGATCTAGCTTGTTGATTTGAGCTTTCTTTCTTTGAACGTTAATTTATATCATTTTTTCTTTTTCACTTGAACGCGTTTTATAAATTTAAAATGATATTATGTTATTTTTTCACTTTTTTGTATTTACAAATTTCACCAGCGGTTGTAATTCATAGAACAATGTTTGTAACTCACGAAGGCTCTTATGCAAACCCAATGAGAGGAGGAAGACAACCAATGGGAGAAGCACTAAACACGCTCGATTCATATGATATATAAAGGAAAACTCGTTGTTAGACGCCAGATTTATTATGGCTAAACTTCCCTAACCCTTCGCTCAGCACAAAATACTGTGTTCAAGCCTTCAGTTAGTGACTGTGAAACAAAGGATTGGTTTTCGGAGGAGGAAAACAAAGTCCTTGAGGAAGAGGAGGACCCTTGTCAATCTCAACTAAGTACTTTACCAGTGGAAGAAAAGGTTCAGATTCAGCCTCGCGATAAACCCTTATTATAAAACTGCTTAATAGGATATTGATTACAAAACCTTCTCCCAAGATGGAATCCATATGTGGAAATTGAAAGCGGCGATAGATTTGGTGGCTATGAATAATGGGTTATTTCTAGTGAAGTTTGCTTCAGTGGACGATTATGACTATGCAAAATACGGTGGTCCTTGGCTCATTTTTATCACTACCTTACTATTCATCCGTGGAAACCTAATTTCGATACTGCCCAAGATAGCCTCCAAAGTCTCCTCGTTTGGGTTAGAATCCCATGTCTTCCCATAGAGTACTATGACCGCCAATTTTTTATGAAAGTGGGGGAGAAAATCGGCACTCCAGTTCGGATTGATGAAGCCACGAGCCTAGTGTCTCAGGGCCTCTTTGCCCGTATGTGTGTGGTGGTTGATCTTGACAAGCCTCTTATTTCTAAATTTGAACTCCGATGAAAGGTACAAAGAATAGAGTATGAAGGCCACTGAAAGGGAAAAAATCTGCTTGTTATAGAAGGGGCACACCGGTTGGTGTAACAAGTTATGGACCATTGTGGGAACAATTAAATTTTGATATAAATAAAAAGGCACGAAAATAAATCAACATAAATATAGACAAGAGATATTACGGGTTTAGCCTGCATCCGCAAGTTGAGCTTTAGATGAGAAGATTCTCACTATATACTCAATAATTAGGTTACATTTGTCTTACATGAGAAAAGGCTCCCTCTTCTTAACTCCCCGTTTCACTCTAATTTTCTAGAAACATATAATGAGATCCCCATTCCTCAAACACAATCTAAACTCCCATAAGCCCAAACAACATCCTTTAACAAGAGGTGGTAAAAACCTTCCAACAACAGAGAAAACTCGGTGATAATTTACTAATATGTATTCTCAAATCCCACAACCACCTTCTTTGCACGTGCTTCTACATGTTTGTGGTGTATTTGCATCAAAACGTGTTCCCTATTTATCATCCTCCAAGGAAATCAAACCATGACATTATGGATCACATGTTTCCTATTTTGGCTCAACCAAGCCAACTAAATATATGTCTTCCATAGAGAGCCCATCAATCAAGCCAATTGATTTCCTTCCTTATTCACCATTAAGGAATATTTGCCTCAGTGAAAACACAATATGATCCACCATTTGGTATGCTCAATATTAACTTTGTCCCGCTCTATCCTCCCACATCATATCACTCAAAGTTTTGATCTTGAAAATCCTCCCAAAATCATACTTTTCCTGAATATGAAATTTAATCCAAATTGCATATACTAACATGTGTACCCAACCTTGAGACAACTCATATGTTACACCCTCATAGGCTCAATCGATGACTCAAACATGCGTACAATTTTGCTTCATGATTATATTGGGCAATATCTCTAAACAATCTTTCCCTTTGGCATTTCTTGGTAAAAATAAAATCAAGGACATATAAGAAACACCATAATTCAACATTACACCAAGTCATTGAAATAATGAAGCCTCCCTCGAATATCACTTCATGTTTTCTCGACTTTCTCTATAGTATTGTCGCCTTGGAGTACGACGCCCTTTAATTTCGCAGATAAACTTCCTCGTTATCTCTCGAAAGCAACATATCTCGGGCCACCAAAACAAAATGTATATGATCCCATGGATATCACTTTGATCTTAGCGATCCCGCCTCAATACCACCGAAAGGTAAAGATCCTGGCTTGTTATGGAAGGTTTTAATATTGTCACACCGCTGGTGCAACAAGTTATGATCACTGTGGGAACGGGCTTTCACTATAAATAAAAGGCATAATAAATCAAGGCAATGTAGGGACACAAGAGATTGGTTACATAGTTCGGCCTAGCCTACGTCCGCGGGGCTGAGTCCAAATGAGAAGGATTTCACTATATATCAATTAGGTTACGTTTGGTCTTATATGAGACAAGGCTCCCTCTTTCTCTAACGTCGTCTTCACTTAATTCTCCCATAGTGAAAGATAGAATGAGATCCCCCTATTCCCCAAACACCATCTAAATTCTCACAAGCCTAAACAACATCCTTTAACATGATGTATAAAAACCTCCCAACAATGAGAGAAATTGGGCAATACTTACAATAAGTATTCAACCCCCACAACCACCTTATTTGCTCGTGCTTCTATATTTTTGTGGTGTATTTACATCAAAAAGTGTCCCCTCTTTATCATCCTCTAAGGAAATCAAACCATGACATTATGGATCACATGTTTCCTATTTTGGCTCAATCAAGCCAGCTGAATATATGCCTTCCATAGAGAGCCCATCAATCAAGCCAACTGATTTCCTTCCATATTTACCATTAAGGAATATTTGCTTTCCATAGAAAATTTTTGTGACAGCGGAAGCTTTGATGTAGATGATAATAAATTAAGAACAAAAAGATAAAGAATAACTTACATAAAGATGCACGAGGTTTTAACATGGTTCGGCCAAACATGCCTACATCCACGGATGAGAGAGAATCTTTCCACTATACGATAGAAAATATTATAGAGGTAGAACAACATACAATTGGGTTCCCGAAACATCCCATGTTTCCTCATTCCTTGTATTCATACCCCCGAACCTTCCTTTGAAATTCTCCCATCTGCATCCCCTGCTCTTCCTCACATCTTTACACACCCGTATATTTCGGCAAGTCCATCTCTCTCATGGAACTTTCCTCCTCATGACCTAGAATATTTATAGAGATATTCCTAATTACTTTCCTTATTTTACAAGGAAACCTAATATTACAATAATATAACAACCTAATAATTATCTTATAAAATATTCTTTACAAATAGGAATGAATACTAATTAGGAATTTGAAACATATTCCAACAATCTCCACCTTGGATCAAATTCCATAATTGACTCCACCTTGAACTGAAATTCCTTTTTGTCTTCATCTTGTGTGCTTTGAAATATTTATTCTTATAGAGATCATCAATTCGAAGCTCTAACAACCCTCCCCCCAAACAAGTATAACTGAACCTCCTCTAAAATGATCATCCATCTATTCACTCTCTACACCCCAGGATTTTTCTTGGCTTCTATTGCATTCTATCACACGCCTTACATGAAGCACCACGTGCCTTGAGAGCTTGCTCTTATCTAGGACAACTCCTCTTCATCGTGGAGCAGCAACAAGTACATGAAGATCCAGGGCACACCGCCTATTCAATATAGCATAGCCATGGATCTGTCGCAAACTAATTAGGGCTCACCACCTATGTTTGACATCCAAGGATTTCACCTACATAACCAAGTGTGAACTTGCCCGATACCAATTGCTCTACAAACTTAAATTTTGATGGACATAATAAATCAAGAACAAAAACATAAAAAATAACTTACACAAAGATGCATGAGGTTTTAACGTGGTTCGACCAAACATGCTTACATCCACGGATGAGAGAGAATCTTTCCACTATATGATAGAAAATATTACAGAGGTAGAACAACATACAATTGGTTTCCCAAAACATCCCATGTTTCCCCATTCCTTGTATCCATACCCTGAACCGCAAAATCCCTCGCTCCATCGGGTATCCCCGTTCTTCCTCACATATTTACACACCCTGTATAGCCTTTACAAGCCTATGTTGGAATATGTTTTAAATTCCTAATTAGTATTGATGAGTGTCTAAAACACTCATGTCATACCCGCGTCCTTACTACGTTTTAGTGCTATTCTATATTTAAATGAGTGCATTATTGCCCGGATATTCCATTTTTGGATCCTTGGGGGTGCAATATGGAAAATGGTGGTTTTATAAGCTTTTTTTGAAATGCGAGAAGAAAAGGGTGAAGACCTATGCAAAGAACGTGCCACGCCTGTAGCTATCGTGACGCTAGTAAACGCCGCGACGCTTAATAACATAAGCTAAAAGTCAAAGAGCGGCCCAACGTCGCAACGTTTCCGCGATTCGTGCATCATAATTATAAAAGCACGGGAGACCCAATTTTTGGAGGCACGGCAGACATTTGACGAGGAGCGGTACAAAGGAGCAACCCGAGAGATCGGAAGACTAGTGTTTTTGTATTTCTCTCAAACCATTAATGATTTATAGAACTATGTTTTTAGTACTCCAATATGTTCTAGATTTATTTCAGGGTTTTGTTAAACCCTCGCTTTAGCTGTATGATTTAAGGTTTAAATGAATTCCTATTCAATATTTATGATTTATGACTGATTGCCTCTATGTCTGGGTTATTTTTCACAGAGCGTCCACTTTAACACAAGATACAGATCTACTGGTATCTTAAGATCAGGAGATATGACCCAGTGGATATGAGTTGAGCATCCTTGGTCAATTGGGGTTTCAAAGATATCCCAATTCGAGTGTACAGCTAGGTTTGAGCATTTAAGCTGCCGAGCATAGGCTCCAGGGCAAAGATGCGCCCAATCCTACTAGCGAGATAGACGGATATACCTCGAGAGAGGATATCTCTTAGGTACGATCATCCCGTCATCGAGAATTCATTAATAAACCGACACAATTCTCTAGTAATAATCCATCAAATGTGGTCAGAGGCAAAACCCTAGTTTTCACAAAAAGTAATTTCACAAGTTATTTAGATTTAGTTTTAATTCCATACATTAATTAGAAATTCATAAAGAGTTTAAGTCCAAATAATATCGTAGGGCCAATTCCAATAGTCAACGCACTTCTCCCTGTTAATCGATATCCGTACTTAGGTACACTATATTACTTGATATGACGCGTGCACTTGCGCACATAGGTGCTTTACCCAGTTTATACAAGTCACACATCACGCTTTCGGCCTATCAAGTATTAATTCCTATTTATAAAAAATATTTTATTATATAATTCTTAGGTTGTTATATTATTGTAATATTAGCTCTGTAAAATGAGTGGAAAGTACTTAGGAATATCACTATAAATAGTCTAGCTTTTCCAGCTGTGCATAAAGTTATGATAGATATTTTTCACAGGCTAGTCAGAGAGATAGTGAATTAACATATACAGAAGTTTTTGAATATCCCATTTAAGTTTTTGATTCCCTTGACCCTGTGTTCGCACTGGTCAAGCCTTGTCATAGAATGAGGAAACATGGGATGCTTCAGAACCCCAATCAGATATTGCTCTATCTCTCGTAATATTTTTCTATTGTATAGTGAAATATTATCTCATCCGTAGAGTAAGATTATGTTCGTCAACCACGTTAAAACCTCTCTTGCATATTTGGCGTAGGTTATCTTTATCTTGCTCTCGATGATTATCATCTACATCAAAGCTTCCATTGACCCAACAATTGGTATCAGAGCCAAGTTCAGACTTGGTCATGTAGCTAAATCCGAATGCCAAACATAGGTGGTGAGCCCTAATTAGTTTGCGACATATCCATGGTTATGCTCTAACAGATAAAGAGGCAGGCCCGACTTCATGTATGTGTCGGCCGCTCCACGATGAAGAGGAGTCAGTTCTAGATAAGAGCAAGCCTCGAGGCAGGTGGTGTATCAGCGAAGGTGTGATAGAATGCACAGGCCAAGAAAATCTTAAGGCGCAGAGAGTGAATGGATGGATGATCGTTTTAGAGGAGGTTCAATTGTACTTGTTCGAGGGGAGGATTGTTAGATCTTCAAATTGAAGATCTCAGAGAACAAACATTTGCAGCTAATACAAGATGAAGATAAAAAGGAATTTCGCCAAGGTGGAGTCAATGATGAAATTTCGATGCAAGGTGGAGATTGTCGAATATGTTTCAAATTCCTAATTGCATTAATTCCTATTTAAAGAATATTTTTATAAGATAGTTCTTAGGGTTAAAGTTATATTATTGTAATATTAGGTTTCCTTGTAAAATAAGGAAAGTAATTAGGAATATCACGCAGGAATATTATGGGTCATGAGCGGAAAAGTTATCGACAGGATGAGCTGTAAGGCTATATTTGGGAAGAAGATGTAAAACCCGTAATTCTGAATTTTTCGAAAAAAATGGCAAAACTATGAAATTAAATGCACAAGATAGTTGCAAACTCAAATTTTTCTAGATCTCTGATGAAAACATACCTCACCGTTGATTGTCCCTACGAAATCTAGTTACCAAGACGTAATTCGGCTAATCCCGAAAGATACCGGATTTTTCATGATTTTCGTGGCAACTAAGGTCCTGTGACTTAAAAACGGGATTTTTGAGAAAATCTCAAAATTGAAATAAATGGGCCAAAGTCTATCTTTAAAACAATTTGAACTAAACCAGAAGAAATAAATCGTTCGCGTAAACGATCTCGAACAAGTCAATGACACATGGCGCGATATGAGTCGAGTGTTTAAAATTTGGAAGAAGGGTTAAAACTCACTTTTTGGGCAAAAATATGGGATTTCTGCTGTCTGGTCGAGAGAGAGAGAGAGAGAGGGAGAGAAAAAAAGAAAAAAAAATAAAATCCAAACTTCTCTTTTCAATCTACGAGTTCAGCTTCTGCTGAATTGCCAGTTAAGAACGAAGTTCATCTACCAAGAGGGCCATATCGCGCATCAAAACATGGAATTTCACGCACCCACGCACGGGTACTCGTCGTGACAAGAAAACCCTTGGTCTTGACCTCAAACTCGTCACGGTACAAAAATACCGCCGCAACATGAAATTCCTTGCCCAAGCCAAGCCCTATCGCGACACCTAACCTCTTGCTCGCCGCTTCCCTGGCCGCACGTTAAAACCTTTCACGGACATCGTCACGACAGAGAATCCGCGCAACCCTGTCGCAACAAAGAAAACCATGTTATGATAGTTTTTATGGCTTAGAATCTGAGAACCATGTCGTGACACAGGAATTCCTATCGCGACACAGAACCAAAAAGAACTCTGTCGCGATTCAAACCGCCAGTGAGCCTGCCTTGGCATTTCCTTTTCAGACTCGTCGCGACTGTGTGAATCGTCAGCGACCAAACATGCAAGCAGAACTCCTTTTAGGCCTTTCCTGCATCTCTAACCCTCTTTTTTTTTCTTTCTATGCACACTAAATTCAATATACAATAACCTTTTTATTACAAAGGCAACATGAAACTTGGGAAAACCTTACCAAACGATTTTAATCATACAAATGAGTTCGACATAACTCCTTTCTTCCTATATGGGATTTAAAACTCCATTTTTCTCTCGCCCATAATTTTACAAAATACATAACAAAGCTTCAATTTGGCCAATTTAACATTAAGATTCACCGAGTTCCATTTCTCGGTGTGTACTTTCAACCATGAAAATATTTTTCCCACTGAGGGTGAGCAATGCTCAGTGTAGGAATTCCTCCCACAAGTATTACTCACACCCAAGTCAGCACACGCACCGACAAACACACACACATCTCAAGTAAAATATGCACATTCATACTCTTGAATGTCTACATGCCATGGGATGAGAATGTGACTCAATTTATCCCATGTCTCGAGTCCTCACCTACCTCTCACACATGCAAATGCAAAAGTGTGAAACCTCATTGGTGTTTCACTTAATGACTTCTTTTTTTTTTCCAAAACAAAAGCTTTTTGTTTTTAAAACTCATAGCCCATTGGACAAACCTCCAATGTTCATTTGATTTAATCAAATCCCGTGTGTTTATGCATTTGTGGGCCACGAATTTTCGGGTTTACACCGGAGGACGCCGCACACATTTCCAACATTTTTATGGTTTTTCACCGTCGGTGATCATGTCTAACCGCGAATGAATTGGGTCTTTCACCAAAGTAGGGTATCATCCATCTTTATCTACACATGATTTTTTTCATGCGAGAGGCAATCAGGTGATCAGATTTGACGCCAACCGACCTGGTTTATCACCCATCACTCAAGAATAGTGAATGACTCACAACCACACACAACGGGGCCACTCATGCTTGTCCCCAGTATGAAATGTGGAGATGCCATTTCATGCCATATCTGTTACATGCATACTGAGAACTACATGCAATATTACCAAATCATGGATAATTATATTTTCTACATATAATTCACATCTATCATGAACCTCATGTCGATACCTCAAATAAACATATATTAACATGAATTTTTTCACACAAACAACATGTTATTCGACTACCAAGCAATAACACACAAAAGATATTTGATTTAGGACCTCAATTCAACAAGGCATCATCCAGCCTCAATACCCCCTGAACCAGTCTTGGATCAGTCCATTTTCCACTTCTAGAATTTGGCCAAAAACAGCCTTAAACACCAAAACACATAACAAAACCTGAAGACATCAGTCCCGAGACCAAAACCAATCTTCAAACACATTCTTGGGCTGCCCGAAAACAGTCCCAAACATTCCAACATTCAGTCCCAAAAATTTGGGATTGAACTGCACAGCCACTCATGGCCCCAAAGAACCCCATGCCATTAAATTGACTCTTATATAAAGAATAACCAAAGTAGAAGAGAAACCCCTACCTTTTGGAGTTTGGTGAAAACCCTAGGGCCTCACCTACGCCGAAACCTCATTGAGCATGAACTCTTTGCCCCCTGCTTCGACTCTAAAACCCACTAGCCTCGATCTCCTCGCAAATCTTAGAGGAGAAAGTGGTGGATGATCCCACTCATCTTTTCCTCTTATGTCTTTTTTTTTCTTTATCTCCCCTGTTTTTCCTTATTTCCTTCTCTATTCGATTTCTTTCACTTTTTGTTTTAGCTTTTCCTCCGTTTCTTTTCTTTTTTTTCTTTTTTTTTTTTTTCCTTCTCTCCCACCGATTTGATCCAAGTGGGAAGCTTCCTTCCCTTTTCCTCCTCTCGTCTTCACTTGCCACAAGTCCTTCCTTCTTTGGATTTTTGAATTTTTTTTTGTTATTATCCTAAAGTGATCCTTCCTCCTCTATCCCGCAATTCACGCACATCACACTTCACATCGACAGCGATACGCACACATGTTTTAAGTTTCACCCGACGCCATCGTTCTCTAAAAACGTAAAATTTAATCGTTTCCTTAATTTTATTAAATTCGACTCAGAATTAGATTTTACGACGATTTCAACCTGTAAAGTCCGATTCGTCAGTCTCGGACCATAAAATTTATATAGCTTAACCGAAATACTGCTTTATCATTTTTAAAAAATTGAATTTTTTCTAGGTTTTACAAAACTCTTGTTCACCACATACGATATCTATATGAATTATTTGCTAAGTTGACACAAACTTTGCTAAAAGTGTCTTAAATTAATCAATGTATCTCAATCAATAATATTTTAAAAGTTATTTAAAAAAAAAAACGTCCCTCAAATTGTTAAGGGCCGGGATGGGGCACAACAAGGGGAAAATATTTCTTAAAATAGATATATATCATTTATTATTATTATTATTATTTTTTATTTTTCCCTTCCTCATAATTTGATATTTCCAATTTTCCAAATACCATGTCACAAGTCTAATACTACTGAATCGAAGAATTTATTTACATTCCTTTAATATCTCTATCACGCACCCCATTACTAATTACACCCAAAAATAAACTCTTTACACTCCATTCCTTTAAACAACATTCACATCCTACCCTCCATACACCCCATAACCCAGCCTCCATCCGGTTTGTTCCCCCAAACCCATCCTCCCCGTTTTTTACCCAAAACCCATCCGACAACCCCCAAATCCGAGTATCTGACAAAATATCGCAGTTATTATTGCTTTATTCTGCATTTTCACCCAACACAAGAATATGAAGAAGTTTGTACTTTTTTGAAATTTCGCCCTGCCGGCTTTCCTGATCTTTGCTACCGATTCTCAACCGGTTGAGCTTCCGATTTCAATAACTCTATAAAAACGATTTCAACCGGATTACTACGTCTTTAAAACGATTTCAACCGATTTCAAGGATGTCCGAGAAATCTTCTCTCCTATTTAGTATTTTCTGTTTGGCTCATAGGAAACGGAGCAATTTAATTTTGTTCCTCTCTGTAAATGTGGAATGCGACTACTCTGTAATTTTATTTCGTTTCTCCTTTTTTTTTTTCTTTCAAGCATGTGTATTCTGTTTATTCCTAATAAATTTAGGAGCAATTTAATTTTGTTTCTCTCCGTAAATGGAATGCGACTACTCTGTACTCTTTGATTCGTTTCTTTTATTCTTACCTCAGAGATCAAACGGTGTGTTATGTTCTATTGTTTAAAAACTGTGAGCAAGACTAGATAGAGAAATCTAGTAATACAAGAATACCTTCCTGATATGTGTATCCGTATGATGAGAATAGGTTAGCGGGTTCAGTTTGATTTTTTCATCAACCTGATGGCGGTTTTGTAATACCAAACTGCGAAGAGAAAGAACAAATGTATTTATGTTTTAAGCGGTTCTCTGTTTCTCAAGAAAATTAAACACACAGCTAAATTGGGCCTGAGGAGTAATGCAGTAAGTTTCCACTGCAAAGCTCCAATATCAAAAACAATTTCAGAATACAAAGTCTGATATCAAAAAACAAGTCTCAAAATACAAGCTCCGGATATCAAAATATACTTACTAAAAACACTTAAAAACAATTCCGGCAATACCAAAATCTCGATTCGCAACCGCATATTTACTTCACCGGATATCACAACCGTAATAACAATAAAATCCGGATTTTGATATCCGGTATAATAGTTTTTCATCCCATTTATTAAATCCGGCCATGAAAGATATTCCGTATTTCAATATCCGGGAGATACATGATATCCCGATTTTCGAATCCTGATTAAATACATTCGTAAAAAAAATCGAACCTCAACTTCCCCTCGCCTTCCTTCTCCACTATTTCCAAAGTTTCCACTTTAACGCCTTCCTCGCTATTTTTCATCGCCATTGTCACTATGTTTTTCAGTATTGGGAGCCATCAAGTAGAGATGAAGGCTGACCAAAGGCAGAGACAAGGTTGTAAGAAAAGAATATAAAATTGGTTAAGTACAAGTAAACACAGATTTTTCAGATAATGCTTTTTTTAAAGCGGTTGTAGAGAGAATAGAGGAAAATATAATTACTCATTTCGAATATGCAAATACCTTTGAACACAAACTCCTGCCTTTATAGATGCCAAGCCCGTCGGCTTCTTCAACTTCACCCCTTTCTTCTTCCTTGTTCTACAGCATTTAGGTTTCCAACCCTAAGGCCCCTTCGCTGCAGAGCAATGGCTTCTTCCCCCCTTTCCGTCCAAGTAAGGGACATCATTGATTTGACGCCCAAGGAGACCCAGATATTCCAGAAACATCTCGAAGTTGTTCGCCACTTTTCTCTCCCAACTCAGCTCCATGTCGCCGGCGGATGGGTGCGCGACAAGGTCCGTCACTCGCTTCTATTTGCCTCAGTTTGTTTTCAGATAAAATAGTTAGCAAAATTTCCGGAAAATCGAAGTTTCTCCGGAATTTTTACCGGCGATTGTACTTTTTTCTTGCCATATAAGTAGTAACTATATTCCCTCTGTCGCACTTCATTTGTTTTGAAAGAAAATTAGAAAGAAAATTTTCGGGAAAATAAGATATTCTAAAAGTCCCAGCATTTGCCGGTTTTGGGGCCTCCTGAATTATCCAACGAGTATCCTATATTGCTTTGTTTGGGTCTGTTAGTAGCTGGCTTTTATTTGGTTGTGTATGTTTCAAAGTAAACGGAAATGTCGGATATTTTCAAAATTTTAAACTTTTAATAGTTTGGAGTCATTTGCTATCTGAAAATACTAATTCTTGAAAATCTGGCGAATTGGTATTCCTTTTTGCCTCACATTGAACTTTTCCTCTGTAAATAGGGACTTTCAAGTTTCCCCAGATTTCAACTTTTATTGTGTTTAGTGTGACTTTCAGTCAAATTATTCAATTAATCATGAGGAAAATTAAAATTGGTACCACCTCTGCCTGATTAAATTATTTGGTGAACTGGAACGAGTCTTCCCCTTCTTTAGGAACTCCGACATCCTCAAAATTTTCTTATCAGATTTGTCTAAACTTGATTGTATATTTTTATTCAAATGTTGGTTTCCTTTTTATTTGGTTTTATGAGTCTTGAAATGCATCTAGATAAGAAACTTTGTGTTTATACTATTGTATATGCCTAACATTGATATTTTCTTTCTTCTTGCAGCTTCTAGAAGGAATGTGCCATGATATTGATATTGCTCTGGATGACATGCTGGGTAGAGAATTTTGTGAGAAAGTCAATGATTACTTGTCATATACAGGAGAGGAAAAGCAAGGAATAGGTGTTATTCAATGGTATGTAATCCTTTAATTGTGTTTGACGCTTTTTCTATACAACTTCTGTTTTGAAAGGTAAATGTAATCCAAGAGTTAAGAACAATTATTCTATGATGTGTCCTTCGAGATTATTCCTACTGACTATGCCATGATTCCCAATTTTGCAGCAATCCTGACCAGTCCAAACACTTAGAACAGCAAGGATGCGGTTTTTGATGAATGGATTGTTTTTTGTAAAACTTAAGGGGTCTGAAGACTATAGTGAAAATAGCTGGATTCCTAGCAGTTTTCTCAGCAGTTAATAATGTTTTGCTGATGTCATGTGCCTTAATTTGTTTCTTTAGATGTTTGTATGATGTTTTGATGATGTTCACACGGTTTCTCTTTTTTGCTTTCATGGCTGCTTTATGAGGGTGTTTATAAGAATTAATTACTTTTTGAAATGGTGCATATTTTCTTCAGTATACAGCTTCTGTTTTTGAAGGGAATATTTCAAGCAAGCTTTATGATGATGTAAATAGGAACATATTTTCTGGTTTCATTTGGCTGGTTGATTTTATGATTTGGTGAAATTACTAGTGTTCATAGAAATTCGGAGGTGTTTTCTTCCAGGGAAGGATCATTCCAGCCATAATTTATTTTAGGTGGTTGGCGTGGAAATGATGCCAACATGTTTACTAGTTATTCATTTAAAGAACAAAAAAAGGCTTTATTTGTGGTTTATGTATCATTTTTGTTCAAGTGATAGTTTGTTCTGAAGAGAAGAATCAGATAATTGCTCAACCCTGATGCCAGTGTTGGGAGGGGGTTCTGACAAGTGGTGCCTTTTCCTTGTCTTTTTTAAAATTTTTTTTGCTGTTGAAAGCATTATATGGTTTTTACCTTAGTTTGGGCTGTTAGAGGTAAGTGAGTTATATTGGATAGGATTGAGAATGCTATGAAATTTATGGACTTTGTTTAAGATTTTTCTGGTGGTAGTATGAAACATTGACTTTTTTGCACCATCTCTGTTATCTACCCTAGTGGCTGATGGTAGGTTTTAGACAGTTCCCACAACATTGAAAGAAAGGAGGATGGATGATGGTTGCTGATTTAAACTTATTGTTAAATGGACTGCTGAAAATTTTCCTTTTCTTTTCTTGCTAGGGCATGCAGGATAGAAAATAAAAATGTTATCAGGAATGCTCAGTTGGATAGCAATAGACTAATCGAATGAAGCCCAATCGCCTGCTAACAATATTCTTATCTGCATTTTTCTTCATCTCACCCTTCTTAAGTTAGACAAAGGTGGGGAAGTTTCTTTTCTTGAGGTTCTAATCTGTTGAGAGTTTTCAATATTTTGTGCATTGGATGTTGACTATATCTTCTTTGTTTCATTTTCTTGGAAGGAAAAAGAGGTGCACTGAACTCTTTAGAAGCATGAGGCGAGTTTGGATTTGGAGCGGAGGTCCTTCTTTTTGAAATCTGCTTCTGAGGTCAACTTATTTGGGATCCAATTATTGGGATCTCTCACAGTAGATGTCAGGTCACAAGAAACGTCATTTCTGTAGGGACATGTATGCTAAAATTCGTTAAAGAGTGCCCACTATCTGACCTACCTACTGTAAGTTGATCTCTTTAGTAAATCTGACTTTGCTATAAGTTATAAATGGAAGTAAGAAGGTTGTGGTTGGGTGATGGTATGGTCAGGTTTTTGATACAATTATTGCTGTGTTCTACTAAAGGTTAGGGAGGGCTGGATTTTGCATCATGAGCATTTGAGTTATCAGTTTTGTTATGATCATTAAATAAGAGTATGGAGAACACTGTGAAGTTAGTTGTGTTTGTAGTGTATTATGGAACATATGCAAGCCTGAGGAAAATTTATGGGGATTGCTTTATGGAGGCTGAAATTGGTGTAGGGTTTGGCCTTCGGAGGTTTAATGATTTGAAAAATATTCGCCTTTATCCTGTTTTCTGACCATTATTGCTGCTCTTGAATTAGAGTTTGTTAATGATTTTTGCCTTTTCAATGTTTCTCTTTGATGGTGAGGGATCCAACCTTTTAGGTTATCATAACAACTGGTATGTTTAATTTGCATATTCACTACTTGCTGCTATGAATAAGAGTTTGTCTCGTGAATCTTTTTTTTACTTCTGGATATCTTTCTTTGTTGGTGTGGATCCAACTCTTTGTAGGCAATCATAACAACTAGGTTTTTTATTTTTTTATTTTTTTTTATTTTATAAATTTGTATTTCCACCACTTGAGGTTTTTCAAAAAGAGCTAAAACTTCTAATGGTTCTATTAATGAAAAAGTTCATATAGTTTACCTTGTTGTAGTTCCCATTTGTATGTTGGTGGGCAGTTGATGAGGGTCCAATCTTAGTTAAGATATAAGTGAAATATTCTAATTGCTCCAAATCCTCTTTCCTTGTTAATTGCAGATGGGGTGTTGACTTCAAAGAGTCTACGCTTTTTCATGAGGAAATACATATAACGAGTAGTCAGACATTCAAGAAATGGTTCGTAGAACCACTCGTCTAGGAGTTGTAACTAATTCTTTAACATTTTATTTCTCTTTGTATTTTCCATGATAAACCAAATGGGAGAATACATTGTTTCCTTACCATTTCAAGATCCAAACAAAGCATCAGGGTACTAAAATTGATATTTGAGGGCATTCAATATGTATATTGACAGCTATTTACTTGTCAATGTTTATCTATGAACAGATAATTCTTTCTTTCTTTCTTTCTCTTTTTTTTTTGAAATATCTGAAAAAGGCTTGCAAATGTATAGGTGATTATGCACTGGCCTGAGTCAGTGTGGAGTAGGATTCTTTCTTTCTAATCTGTTTTGTTGGTAATTGCGTTCAGGAGTAGGATTCTCCCTTTCTTATATTGGTAATGGTGTTTGTGGTATGCCTTAGTGCTTATATTAACACACATGGACCGTAAATCTATTTGTAAAATCTTTGTTAACATTTTAAATTAGTAATTAGGTTTTTCTATTAATTTGCAAATTATTTTCATGATTAGCCGATTTAACATCAGTTTTATTTCTTAATATGCTGGATATATTAGTTATTTCTTGAGTTTACTCATGTCTCACAGAGATTTGGCACCGCGGAAGAGGATGCATACCGAAGGGATCTAACCATCAATAGGTATTTTTCTTCCCCTTTTCCTTTTCTAGTTTTATGCAAATAAATTTGCTTGAAAGGGACTAATTGATACGAAGTTGTTGATATGTTGGTTTTGTTATTCTACCGCAAACCTTTTTTAAATTTACTTCTTTTGGTTGGAATGCGTCTTGCTAAAAGAGTAATATTTTTTTTTCCTTTTTTTTTTCAATTGAACAGCTTGTTTGTTCTTATAATATCAATACTGCTCTAAGGTAAGATTTTACTGGGAGAGGTTAGTATAGGTTTCCATTTGCTTGGGCATTTTTTGCTTTCAACTTAATATGTTTCTCTGCTCTTCTTATTTACTCCATATTTTCTTTTGAATTTTCTCCAATGCAGGCATTGAGGACCTGAAGTCTGGAAAAATAGTTACGCCATTACCTCCAAAGGATACATTTTTAGATGATCCCCTAAGAGTACTTCGTGCTATCCGCTTTGGTACTTCTGATACTCTGTTAATTTATTTGCTTGCTTTAGTTATAAAGTTGATGTCCTAAATTAATATTAGGAAAAGTAATTTATAAATCTCTTAAGGAAAAGGTATTTATGAATTCCCCTGATAAAAAAAGTACAGGCTTTATAGAAATTCCCCTTTTGATGTGAATAAATACTAGGAATGCCCTCTACATGGCTATGTCTCTGCCTTTGTGGTCTTGACGTCATTACCTTATCCATTAACAGAAATGTTCTACCATAACACATATATATATTCCGATCTTCTGCTTTGCCCTAATATATACTGGCCCATTTCATTGGAAAGTTGTAGTGTTAGACATCGACCCGATCTTACACTGTGAACCTGTAACCAAACCAATGCACAATAGCATATAAATGACTTTCTCATGAAGCTCTAAAGAGTTTGATCTATGTAAGCTACTGCTTTAATTTCCAAACATCTCCAGGCATCTAGGAGGCATAAATTGAGCTCAGAAATATGCTGGGAACATTGAAGAAGCATCTTATTTTCATCAAAAAGGAAAAAGAATCATTGATGAACTCAGAACAATGTAAACCATGAACTTAATTGCTTAATCCAGTATGATACTGGAAGGAAGAGCTAGTTGCTTGCTGCAACTGGATTTGAATTTTCCTTTCAGTTTATTCACTTCCATATTGTTCCATTCCTTCTTTAATGTGTTGCTGTTAAGAATCTTAAGATTATATGTCGCTGCTCCTGGTCCTTATAGGTGCCAGATTTGGATTCATACTCAGATGAGATCAAAGTTGGCTGTTAGCGGAGGATAGAGCTGCCCATTGCAGAGCAAAATTAGCAGAGAACGATGTCATGAAGTATGTCTATTCTTTGCAGCTGCCACTGATATGAGTGGTTGCTTATATAATATATGATATTGTGGATATAAAGCAAGCAAACAGGAATCTAAAATTGATTATTCTCACTGTCTTATTTTTGTGCAGATTGATTCATATCTCTACAAATGAACCGGTTAAAGTAAATGACCCCACATCTGTGATTTGCTATTATTTTCTGTTGTCTTCAGTCTTTCTTCTAATGTGAAGCCTGCCATATCAGAAGAATGTGATAGGTTTGTGATTTTTAAATTGTATATAATTGTCATTGTGAAATTTTTTGTAATTTAGCTAATCAAAACGACTTACTTTGAAGTAAAATCTATTAGAGTTAAGTGTTTGTGGAACTTAACCTGGAAAATAACCTAGACTTGGGGGGGAGTAGTGTAATAATGTAGATTTTTAGGTTAACTATGATGCATCATAGTATGAAAGAGCCATTTTTGATCCTTGAGGATCATCCACTAGGCATTTACTCTATTTAACTATTATTTGGTGTTTGGTTTTAGCTTTATTGAAATCATCATTATCAATAGCTTTAATTTATTCTATGTAAACCAATCCATTTTTATATTGTCTTTATGTGCCATTTTCAAAATTCCCACTTTCCATGTTTCTCATTATTTCTACCTTACAGAAAAAATCTGAAAAAAAATAATTTATTAAGTAAAAGGAATTCTATTCGCTTATTAAAAAAGAGTAAAAAATTCTATTCACCATCATATTCATCTGTAATGTTAACATTTTAAATATTCAAATGGTAATTCCTCAAAATTCATTGCAATAGCTGATGTAGTTAGCTTTCAACATCTGGTCAATTGACTGTGGTCTCTTCTCGATAAGAAGCAGTGGGGTCATGTTAGGAGTCCGACCATCCACTTGCAGCACTTCTTGCAAGTGGATCTTGCGTTTTGCCAATGAGAGTGATTCACTTCGGAGTATCACAAGGGGGTCAAGATGCTTGAATTTAGTGGAGGGTCAGGGAATTGGGCTGTGGAAAGAAATTAGAAAAGAATGGGAGCTTCTCTCCACTGATGCGATGTTCTTGACTGGGGATGGAAGAAGGATTAGCTTTTGGAAGGATATTTGGTGTGATGAAGAGACTTTGAACACTTTCTTCCGCTTGCGTTTGATCTCGACAACTAAAAAAAAAGACGCTTATGGTGGCGTATGTTCGGGGATTTGCAAACATAAGCAGGTAAATGGAGCCTTGCTCTTCAAGGTCCTTTGATGATTGGGAGGTGGAGGAGGTTCCTTCAAAAACTCTAAAACAAAAAGGTTCTGACAGGCCAAGAAGACAAGCTATAGCTGAAAGACTAAGGCGGGGAATTTTTCTTTGAAGAGCATGTACAAGGTGTTGGACCAATCTTCTACAGTTGTCTTTTCTTACCTTTTAATTTGTAACCCCTATGTCTCCAATAGGGTGGGCTTTATGCTTGGTAAGCTTCATGGGGCAATGTGCTTAGTCTGCTGACTTTGGATCCTCTCAAACGCATGGGAAGAGCACTAGCTAATTGGTGTTTCCTTTGTGAAGAAGAAGAGGAGACAGTGGACCATCTTCTTTTGCATTGTACGAGGGATAGGATTCTTTGGGAGCTCTTAGCACTGCTGGCTCAAGCCGGTTCCCCCTAATTGGCTTGCAGATATCTCTACCGGCAAGATGCCTTGTGGGTAAAAGTGCAAAGTGTGGTCAGTACCGCACTCGCTTCCTCGACCATTTGGCGTGAAAGGAACATGGCAGTGTTTGATAATGAGGTATTCTTGCACATAAGATGAAGTCAACCTTTATTAGCAACTTATGGTCTCTGGCAACTCCATTTAAGCAGAATGTACCAATTCCTTACTAGATTTTGCATATGACCGGATGGGTTGTAGTGTTTTGGTGTATCGAGAGGGTCGGTGGGTTGTTTTTTGTTGATTTTTGGTTTCTTTCTCTATTTGTGTACCATTTGGCTACTCTTTAGCATACCTCCAAAGATACTGTAGCCTATGGTGCACATTTTTTTTTGGGATTAACATACATGATTGTATTTGCTCATCCAAAAAAATCATGTATGCTGCAAGAGGGGTTGCCAAATCGTTAATGATCACTCCTCCTAAAAGCTCAAGCTTTTAGGATTTGGAATTAATATGAATATCATGCTTCAACACACTCCCTCACGTGCACACGGCCCCATACTTGCGCACGTGAAGAGTCAGAGTCCATTATAGACTTTCAAATAAACAAATGTGGATTAAAATGCAAGGAGAGGGTTCGAACCCATGACCTCCTACCAAACCGCCATGCTTGAGCAAGATCATGTTAAATAACCAACCTCCCAAGTTCGAAAACTTGGTGTGGATTTGGGATTTAATACGAACATGCTCAACACCAACCAGATTTTTTTCTTTTTTCCCCACGGCCGCTCCTTGCTAGGAGAGAAGAGTTTGAAGCATCGAACTGGGAAAAATCCAACTTGTCCCAAAGAGATCCCAAAGATTTTAGGCGGGTGGTCAACCAACAATGATCTATTGTCTCTTCCGAACCTCCCTCGCTTGAAAAAAAAAAAAAAAAAAAAAAAAACATCCGTTAAGAAGAACTCTTCCCCTAGCGTTTAAGTTGATCCAAAGTGAGTACCTTATCCCAAGTAGCTTCCAATGAAAAGCCCACCTCAGCGGATAGTCGGACTCTAAACAGAAATAAAAGGGGAAGTCTATATGAGGCGACTGATCTATAGCCTTATACATAAGCTTCACAGAAAAGCCTTCGTCCCTGGATCCCTTCAGTAGGAGCTTATCAACATTCAAGCATAGTTGTGAAAAGTGCGCTTATACAGCACGCGCGCGACGACGCGGTCAGCAGCTCTTGCCATCGCTCGAGACCAGCGACGCCCCTTCAAGAAGGCAAGACTCAGCGTAAAGGCGTGCCCTCATGTGTTTGTAATCTAGCAATTAGGCAAATTCTTGAATCAAGGTACGTTCTTCTTCTTTTTCTTCTTCTTTTTATTTTCTTCTTCTTCTTCTTCTGTCGGGGACTTGGGGCTATACAGAAAGCAACCCTAATTTTTTTAGAGACGTAATTAAACGACGACCTGGTCTTGACTTTTCTTTTTCTTTAAGAATTGAAAACGACATCGCTTCCTATCCATCATGGACCAAAACAGAGTCGTTTTTCTTAAGTGATTTAAAACCCAGCAAAATGACATCGTTATGTTGGGTTTTAAATCACTTGAGCAAAATGGATCACTTAAGCAAAACAACGCCGTTTTGGTCCAGGATGGACCAAAACGATGCCGTTTTGGTCCAGGATGGACCAAAACGATGCCGTCAATCGCTTTTAAAAGAAAATCAACACCAAACGACGCCGTCGGGTCTGCCTTGGCAAAAACTAGAAATGCTTGTATAGCCCCAAGTCCCCGATGGAAGAAGAAGAAGTAGAAGAAGAAGAAGAAGAAAACGAAGAAAATAAAAGAAGAAGAAGTGGAAGAAGAACATACCTAGGATCAATAGGATCAAGAGGCGCGCCTGATTTAACTCGTTTTGAACCTCTAGCCACCCATTTCTTGTGTTTCTCAATCCTAATAGAAAACCCTAGCTCATCCCAGCCCCTTGTTTTCAACAAGGAAGAGAAGAAGAAGAAAAACACAAAAAAAGAGTCGGGACAATTGCAGAAAAATAGCATAAAAATAGGGAACAAGCACATCTCAAGCTAGTATTTGATGCCAAATGATTATTATATTTGATTATATTTTAGTAAAAATATATGTAACATAGAAAAGCCTTTAGATAAAAAAAGCCCACATCTTAAGTGCGCCTTGCGCCTTAAGGCTCCAGGAGGCCTTTGCGCCTTTCACAACTATGCATTCAAGGGACTGACTTTCTGCCTATGGAGAGCATGAAGAATCCTTTCCATCTCCTCCATCTCTCAATCGTTAAGAGACCTTAGAAAAATTGGAAGCCAACCCCCATCCTCCCTGATGTCATCCCAACCCCCAACCCCCATCTTTGTGGGCCGCTAGATTAAATAAAGTAGGGAAAATAAGGCTCAACGCTTCCTCACCACAACACATGTCCTTCCAAAAGCTTGCCCCCTACCGTCCCCTAAGGAAAAAGCCACATGTTGAAGGAAGAGAGACCATTCTTTTCTAATTTCCTTCCATAAGCCTACTCCAAAACCACCCCTGATGTCACTAGAGTGCCAGCCCCCATTCTCCATGCCAAACTTACTAGTTACTATAGACTACCTTTCTCTAGAGGGAATTCCTCTCATTTGCAAACTGCCAACACCACTTGCTAAGTAATGCCCCTTGCTCAAATTGAGAAACTCGGCTAGCCTAAGGCCCTGCTCTTCTTTCGCACACATTGTAGACCATTTTAACAAGATGAGGCTTTCTCATGGCGGCCCTCCCCACGTACTTTGATCCTTTCCTAATCTAGCATAAACCAGTTTTGGCATACAGAAAAGAGATAAAAAATAATTGGGAAGACTAGATTACGTGTTGCGAATGAGCGTTAACTTTCCCCCCTTAAATATGTTCTGTCTTTTCCAAGAAGCCAGCCTCTTCCGAAATCTTTCTTCAATGGAATCCCATATCCCTATCACCATGTGTGGGGCCCCTAGAGGAAGACCCAAATACGAAGTAGGGATGGATCTCACCCCACACCCTAGCTCAACATCCAACCCCTCCTCATTAACAACTGAACCTATTGGGATGATTTCGCTCTAGCGCAAATTTATTCTCAATCCCGACATGGCCTCAAACCACATCAAAGTCCAACTCATAAATTTCAGCTATTCTATATTGGCTTTGCAGAACAAGAGAGTGTCATTGGCCTAGAAAAGATGGGAAATGGCCATCTATCACTAGGGGAATCGACAAAAAATAGAATCTAGAAATCTGCTAACAAGTTTTGATTCACTGGTGGAACCATGAGGATAAAAACTTTACTACTATCTCTAAAATCAAGTATAGAAAAGAGCTTTCAGAGTCAAATGAGCAAGCTCTTGAGGCTTGGCTCAAGTGGTAAAAGGTTGGATGGAGTCATGGAAGGTTCTAGGTTAAGTCCCAAAATGGCCAAAAGAACATAAAACATTTACCTGTATATATATATATATAAAGAGGCGAAATAAGCAAATTACAAAGGCGGGCTGCGCTATACTTTCTTCTTTTAAGTATCAAATGTGGCTTCACATCCACTTCTATCTCCATCACTATACATGAGATGTTTGATGTTTATACATTTTCCATACACTTCGCTTAAACATGATCTTTCTTTCTGATTTTTTTATGGTTCCACCTTTGATCTCCTCCTATACTTACACTGCTTTTAAACAAAGAAAAGGCAATTTCATAAAGGTCATTTAATTGAACCTTTGCCTTCCTTGCAATGTGGTAAAAGGGTCAACCCACCTTTATTAACCTTTCCTTGTATTTTCCATATTTCTATGCATTTATGATACAGCCTTCCATTGCAAACATGTGAAAGATCCTCGTAGTCGGCAATTTTACTTTTGGTGCCGTTTAATCTATTCTTTATAGAAGGGTGAATGCCCTGGATTCTCGTGATTAACTATTCCTTATGGGTCTCTTTGAAGATAGCTCATATAGTTTCAAAAGGTGCAAGACTCTAGGGGCAAAAGTCTCTACAGCTTAGGGTGCAACACTAGTAGCTACCTTGGGTAGCGAAAATTACTTATCTCATGTGTGCATAAATTTTATAAAATATGATTAAAAATTGAATTGAATTAATAAAAATTATACCTATATTATTTTAAAAGAACATCTTAGTAAAAGTTATGAAATTATATTAATTTCAATATACAATTAGAAAATTTAAGGATAAAAGTGTATAAAAGGGAAATTAGGAGCTCCTCAAGGCAAGCCTTCATCAAGGCATGTCTTTGGCACTTGATACTTATAACTAAGGAGTGGTTGCACCTGATTTTGAAAACTATGGATAGCTTTAAAGCCTTTAACCACTTCAATGAACGGAAATATGTTTAAGGGAAGTCTACAAAATTACCAATATTCCCTCCCCAATTTTGGCATTATTCAAATTTAAAGAAATATTTTGGTGTTTTCTTTGGTTCTCACACAAAGCATATGGTGGCTGAAAGCATCTATTCTAGTATCTCCACTCACATGCCTCTTCCTTACCTTGACACACTGATAATTACAGGTCCCAAAAGCACTTTGATGGGCAGAGGTATCTAATTGTTATTTTGTTTGTAATTGGTAACATACAGTTTTGTTCTGTAATGGCTGAGCCCCCAAATGGCTCTAACCTCCTGAGCTATCTGTGCCCAAATATAGAGTTGACAGGCACATTTCTTTTGATATGGACTAATCAATTTCATGGACCTTCCCCAGTCTATTCACATTAATCACCCCAGGATAGAGCACTGCAATCCCACCAGACAAATCTTCTTAACTTGTCCCAGGCCCAGCCTCTTTGCGCCATGAGACACTTTTTTGGTCCATTGAGACACTGCTTTCTCAATCTATATCCAGTTTTTCTTATGTTTATTTTCAGTTCAGTTTTCCACATGATTTTTCATTCCATGCGACTTTAGGATGAACATAGAAGGCTCTACTTGTATGTAATGTTCTTCATTCAGAAAGACATTGTACGAGGTGCAAAGCTAGAAAAGGTACCATCTATTCTGGCTGCAGTTGTTATACATGCACTTTTTAACTGTATAATTATGTCACAGAGCATTTATGCTTTACTACACATGTGGCAAGTGTACCTGTTTAAACCCCATCACCAAAGGGGGTTGGAAAAATTTAGAACCATAACTTCAATAATCCTTGTTTGGCATGATGCTCTAGATGTCTTGGAAAAGTATAAGAACTTAGAAATGACCAAGAAAATGTATAAGAGACAGGAAAACTAAAATAGTACTGCTCCAACCTTGTCATGTTGAATTACTATCTGCAGCGGTTGCTTGGCTAAAGAGAGATAAATCATGTCTTCAACCCATTGAAGACTGTTATTTCAGCTGCAAACTAGTATGGAGACAATAAATCTCTCATTCACTTATTTTAAACTCCTTCATCAATCATACATTCTCAAATATGCTGTTTGATTGACATTTTTGGAATGTTGAGTTACAAATCTATTCCTTGTTGGGGCTTCATTTTTGGGCCTTTGGGAGAAAGAGGAGAAATTTCTCAGCTGTGCTACCTTATTAATTACCTGGTATATTAGAATGCCAAAAGCAGAAATGGGGAAGCTTGAAATATAAGTGATTGCAAATATTTTTGTTTCAGCAAAAGTCACACTGATTTTTTGCCTTATGCTACAGTTTTGTAATTGTTTGTAATCAGGATTTGAGGTTTGTTTGATGCTTTAGACTTCTTTTCAAATACCATGGTTGTTGATTTCCAATCACTAGGGATCTACTAATTCCACTTTGTGGGGAGTCTTATCAAGCAAGAGGCACATATTTCCTTTAACACACACAAGACATAAGTTCAGCGTTCACCTTGCTACGGTATTCCGCGTCGTTTGATTCGTACGCGTGAATATATCCGATCCGTTACCAACGTTAACGGCACAACACCTTCGCAGCAAAATTCTAGTTAAACATATTGTGTCCCCGGCACGGGGAACGAGTTTGATGCGACAATGAATGATCACATCACCATTGAAATGATCGTTAGCAAGCACAGCAAAGTCATCCGGGCGATCCAACAAAGTCTACAACCGAGATTGGCGGTTTCAACTGCGAAGATTTCACGCTTCAGTTTTCTCGATCTTGCGGTTATTACCCAATCATCGCTCGTACGTACGGTAGAAATTTATGAGCACGCACTCGAAATCGTCACAGCATCAGTCGCAGTCGCGAGACCAGTCATAGAACAACCATCCTCCCCAGAATCCATTTAACCCAGCTCAAGCCAAGATCTTCAGATCTCATGTCCGGTGGTTACGACATCACTGTACCCCCTAGGTCAATCACAGCGGAAAGTAATACAGTACTATTGCTTCCATGACATGAATAAACGTCCAACCACTTTTATTGACATGTGAGCTCTCCGAAGGAAGACCAAGGCCAGTTGGATGTTATGAATTGAAGTAGATCAATAAAAACCCTATTGAAGTAGATCAATAAAAACCCTAACCAAGGGATGGTTATAAATTTCAGCAATGACTTGCTGATGGATCTGAGCCAGCATTGTAATGTGATGCATTGAAGTGGTGAATTGTCCATAATTTACCAAGCATTTTCTCCACATGGGGGAGGTAGTTGGGAAGTTGACTCCGTTACTAAACTGCAGTTTAGCACGCATGTTAGTTTCCATGCCAATGGACATTTTGATCCCTTGGAGGCATGGTGAAATTGTACCAAGATAGGTAGGAGTGAGTTGCCACTCTTTGACTGGCAACCTTGAAAAAATTTGATGGTAGAGGGAGAGCTTTCAGTGTGCTAAATGCTAGGAGGTGAAACTCAGCTATGTTCCTTGATTGAGAGCTTTCTGGACCCTGAAGGATATTTGACATGAAAAGGAAGTTTTCAGCCAATACCAAATTTATGTGTTATTCAATTGATTGCAGTGAAATTTTTTTCCTTGTTTAACTTTGTTGAGTCAGCCTAACAAGATGCCTTTATCCAGTGAAGTATAACAATTACTGTGATTTGCTTAGGCTGTGTGGATTCAAAGTTTTCCAAATTTCAGGCCCCCCGGTTTAATATATTTACTCTCAAAGTGGGCCTTTTGAACAATTGTTTGTGGTTCACCTGAGTGAAATTATTTCAGACTTGGCACAGCTGTGGACCTCAGCATAATTTTCCCCTGCTTTGTTTATGGTTTTTGGATTTCCGTAATTTTTGGACATTGATTCTTATCCTGGATTTTATGCTTTGTCCTAGTGCTAATGTCCTAAATTACCCACATCATCCTGTTCAAAAATAGCTGAAATAACTCACTTAGAACACCCTTTAAAGTATTATGTGGTATGATTGGATCGAATAAGCCCTTATGGAATAAATAGTCAGCCACTTGTGAACCCTCATGTACTGTCTTTTTCAATGTTTGTTCAATTACCCTTTTACCCGCAAATGCAATGTAGGAATTAGGTTCGCACACGAGGACATCTCCCCAACATACCAAACTTGCCACCCCACCGGTAGTAGGAGATGGAAGCAGGATTAATATTAAAAATAACTTTTATTTGATTGATAATCAGATAAAGCAGAAGATATTTCAAAGCCATTTGAGCTGCAAAAGACATGATAAGCCTGTATTAAACCTGTAAAATCATACAAGCTTTGTTTCTTGTAGAGCTGGTTATTTAAATATGGTATAGAACTGGCTTGGTAGGGAGGTCCTGTAACTGCCTACCTCCTTGCAATTTATTCCCTATTTATTGATTTGAAAGTCCTTGAAAGACTCTATTTGGTTTGTTTGACTCTTCATGTGCGGATATGAGGTTGCACGTGAGGGAGGGTGTTAAAGACATGATATTCACATTAAACCCAAATCCTACAAGCTTGATCTTTTAGGAGATTTGGTCATTTAACAAAGCTGTATGTATTGTAACAGATTCCTGTTGTCAATCACATTTTTCGGTACTCTCTCAAGCTAAGAGCTAGTGATGCTGACACGGTTAGTTTTGATCTATTAATATGCTTTGAATCCCTAATGTTAATATGTTCATAATATTCTGACTTTTTATGTTGAATGGGTATATTTGAAACTGCTGTATGTTGCTATTGGTTAAAATATCTGCTACTGTGAAGCCAAGCATACACAGTGCAGTGGAGAAATTCATATCCTGATTCCCCTTTTATTAAACCGTGAAAACACGCAAATTTCTGAAGCTGAATGGGGAATTGAAATTCTTGATCTTCCTGTTACTTCAAAATTGCATTATTGACAGGGTAGGCAATTGTGACTTAAATGGCAAGCTTTGGTGTTATAGAAGTTGCATCCAATATGGGACAGTTTCTGGATCAATAAAGGCTTTAATAGAGAAGCAACATTGTTTTTCTACTTAAGGTTTATTGCCCTTTTATTTTCTTATTTATTTTCCTTTTCTAAAGAAAGGCTCTCACATGTATTATAAAATTTATATGTAGAAACTTTTATTGAACTTAAAAAACAGCTGCCTAAGACTATTCAAAACAGCACTCTAAATATAATGAATCATGAATACATTTTGCTTGTTGCATCTGTCTTGCGTTGTTAGAATTCTAATTTGGAAGTCTTGAACATGGCATAAAAATGGATCACTATATGATTCTGATTGCAAATTGGTGTTCCAGTACTTTGCTGCCTGTCTCTGAAACAGCCTAGATAATATTCTCGCAGATCTTTCAAACAGCGAAAAAATCATGTATAAATTTAATTTTAAGAATTTTGTGATGATATTTCATTGGCAACATAAGTCTATGAAGTTCATATGTTATGGAATAACATGAGAGAGATCGATTCAGACATAATTTCAATATTGTTATCGGTAAACTCATCATACAGAGGAAATGTCTGCATTTGGCATGCCTTTCAATATTTCTATTTTCTAAAATAAGCAAACAAAGACTTTGCTAGTTCTTCTTTGAACATAGCTGACAGTTCAAATGGGAAGTGTGAAATTTTTATCCATGCTTGAGTGTCATTTTTATTAGATGTGATATTGTTCTTATCTAGCATGTAAGACATCTTTTCTGGAAGAAGGGATTACTGTAAATCTTTGCTAAGATTTTTTATGAATCCTTAGAAGTTGTGTTGATACCATTAGTGAAGCAATCTGTAGAAAATGGAAGGATTTAGGTGTTCCTTGGTGCACCAACTTAGAAAATGAATCTTTCTTTAATATAGTTTATATTTTACATAAGATTATTCCTACTGTTGGATTTTTTGTAGGTACTTATTCTACTTATGTGCCCATTGTTGATTAATTCATAAAGATTTAACTTTGTTTACTTGTCCTAGTGCTAACTACTTGTTCTTATATACAGGATTGCTTCGTGGAAATTAAAGGTTTTATGAGTGGCATTGATGGTGTCTACATTTATTATACCCAAGTGATATCAATCATGCAGAAGATATTTCAAAGAATAACATCCAATTGATAAGAGAAGAAAAAGCTTTTGAAATGGTTGAGAATGCAATCTGTTGACTAGGTATGAGTAGTTTCATTCTTCTCTGTTTTCAATTCTCTGATGACCAAGAATTTTATAATTGTAGCTTTCCACTGCATCATGATGATTAAAAGTTGAAAAAATGATTGATTGTTTTATTTCTTTATGTTTTAACCTTAACCTTTTCCAGTCATTTCTAACCACTTTAATGAAGCCAGTTTGAACTAAAGATATGTTCTTAAAACTTCTCGTAGTTCAATATATACATGAAATGTGAGGGAAAAAGGTTTGGTGAGTCTCACCGAAAGTTTTAACATTGTGTTTGGTTGCATAGAATAAGATGACATAAACCAGAATTCCATGCTGGATTTATCTGGTGACGAAGTCAGATGGTCGTTTTCGAGAGAACCGGTGATATTGAAAAATCTTAAAATCTCAGTTAAAGAATAATAAGTTGACACGAAATATGGGATGAAAAATACTAATCTCTTACACTTAGGTTGACTATCCTCATAGTTTGCATAGGATTACAAGAGAAGAATTAGGAAGCAAGAGATGACCTAACAAAAACTCTTAAATCGAGGGAGTCAACCATCCCTTAAATTCTAAGGGAGACACCCTTAAATTGAGGCCAACCCTTAAATTGAGGGATTTGAAACACCCTCTTATCTCATTTAATACTTATTTTTGGCGTAAAATTTCGATGATTCCCTGCCGAGGAATGATGCATTCCATTCCTGCCTTGAAATTACAAGATCGTGGAAACATTGAACTGTTTCAACCCTTTCGGTTAGAATATTAGCTAAATGATGTTCGATGGAACATAGACATACACACTTACTCTTCTCCAATTTTTCTTGATGAAATGCTCATCAATAATCTCAATATAATGATCCTATCGCTATATGTGGTTATGAGCAATATTGATGGCCAACTTGCTGCCACACAGGTTTCATAGACCATCCTAATTTGATTCTCAAATCATCTAGAATAATCTTCACAAAGTAGTTCACAACCCTTGAGCAAAGGACCCTAAACTCTCGATTCTGGGCTGCATGACCTTGCTACCACATTTTGCTTTTTACTTCTTCATGTTACCAAATTACCTCCAAGAAAAGTACAATACCCTGTAGCTGATCTTCGATCCACTATGGAACCTGCATAGTTAGCGTTGGTGTATGCTTCTAGAGCAAGAATATCGTTCTTCTAAACAAAATTCCTTTCCCTGGGTTGCCTTTCAAGTAATGCAAAGACTCGTAGCGTACTTGAAGATGAGGTTCCTCGATCATGTATGAATTGATCCGATCACACTCACCGAGTAAGGATGTCCCCGGCTGCGGTGAGCAAGGTATAAGGAGCTCTACCAACTAGCCTCCGTACATTCTTTTATCCACCACCGCCTTTTCTTTAGCCCCAACTGTGGTTTGGATCCATTTGCAGAGATTGGTTTACACCCACCTTCTCGCTTCTCGCTAATAAACCAATTCACATACTTTTGTCGAGATGAAGATCCCTCTAGTGGTAGAATATGCCACCTCAATACCAAGGAAGCACTTCCGCTTCCTAGTTCCTTTATCTCAAACTCTCGCAAAGTCTCGCTTCACTTCATAGTCATAAAGGCGCGCTTTAGGCACAGCGCACGCCGGGCGCAGCGCTCAGCGCCGCTCAGCTTAGCGAGGCCCTCTTCAAAGTGGCGCCAAGCAAAGCGCACAGCGCTAAGGCTCACGCGCAAGGCTCTGAAAAAGCGCGCTTCTCAATTTCTTGGCTTCTCCATATCTTAATTTTTTTTTTTTCTTCAGACAACAATCGATTTTTAGCTCAGTATTTTTTTTCCCCATTGTGCGTATCGCATTTTTCGTAAAGGAAATGAAAAACAAAAATGCCCTAATTAGGCTTTTTCTGCGTGAAATGAAACAAAAAATGCCCTACTAGGGGCTGTATGGGGATTACGGCCGGTTATTAGTAAGAGCAAGTTGAGCAACGACAAAAAAATGATGTATTGCAGGGAGAAGAATAAAGAAAAAGAAGGGAGAAAGGGAGGTTGTGTATCACGGAAAGAAGAAGAAGAAAGGAAAAAAGAAGAGAGGAAGAAGAAGAAAGAAAAAGAAGAGAAGGGATCGCATTCGAGACTGAAATAAGGTCGTATGATCGCTTTTGTTTATGTGGGTTTTTTTATTAATTAATTTTAATATTTTTATTTACTTAATTTATTTTCATATTATGTTTTTATTAAGATAATGTTAAGTTATGAGCCACTTTAAATGTTAATTTTTACTTATTAAGATAATACTTATTTTTCGATTAAAAAAAGGATAATACTTATTTTTTATTTTTAAAAAAAAGGATAATACTTATTTTTTATTTTAAAAAAGGATAATATTTATTTATTTTTTATTTTTTTATAACAAATTATTTGTTTATAATTAATAATACACACTATGTATTTGTAAATAAATAATAATAAATTATTTATTTATAAATAAATAATATAAATTATGTATTTATAAATAAATGATAATAAATTATCTATTTATTGATATTATTTTTTATTTTATTTATTACTATAAATAAAACAATTATGACGTTTATTATACTTAGAAAACATAAATACTAAATAGTTATATATATATATATATATATATATATATATATATATATATATAGTGCGCCCTTTATATGAAAAAAAGCCCGTGCTCTTTAAATGCATTCGGTCTTTAAGGTCTAAGAGGCTCATACTTTTGGTGCGCCTTGCGCCACAACTATGCTCACTTCATGCTTTTCTGCCATTTCGCCACTAGTGATGTTAACCACATAGAGACTAGAAGAGTAGTTACTCCCCTTGTAGCCAAGTGCTTAATGAAGATATTGTGGTCACCTTGGCTTTGTTTGTACCCAAACTCTCTCATGACTTTTGCAAATCTCCTAAACCAAGCTCTAGGAGATTGTTTTAGCCCATAAAGGGCCTTTTCCATCTTGCACACCTTGTTACCTCTGTTCCCTTCAAATCCTCGGGTGGGATGTCTATGTAAATCTCTTCATCTAAATCATCATGGAAGAAATGTATTCTTAACATCATACCGAAGGAGTTTCCAATCGTACGGTACAATGACAACATGATTCTTTACAATATTCATTTTCGCAACCTGCGCAAAAGTCTCTTGATAATCAACCTCCTTGCCTGGTGCTACCTTTCGCTACTAGTCTCTCGCTTTTATGCTCGCCGTTAGATCCATCAATCCTTATATTTATGCGAAAACTCACTTGCAATCAACAATGTTTTTCCCTTTCGGTCTTTCAACGATCTCCCATGTTTTATTGTTTTCTAATGCACTCATCTCCTCTCTCATATCATCCTTCCATTCCCTTTCTGTCAATGCCTCATAAATAGTGTTAGGGATTGTGAAGGGAGAATCCCTTATTTTTATTCTATTCAAGGAAAAAAGACTTGCTACGTTGGTTACATATTGGACTTATATATATATACACACTCAAGGTCCCTAATAATACAAGAAAAAAAATAAAAAGAAAAGACTGCATAATATCTAACACTCCCTCAAGTCTGAAGATATATGTCATACGCACCTGCTCTCATACAAACGTATTTAATTCCTAGACGCCTCGAGAGATTTAGTAGTGATGTCCATAGTTGGATCATTTGAATTGATAAAACTAAGAGGTCATACATCTTGATGTGCGATCTTTCCTTCTCTAATGAAGTGACAAATAACTTCAATGTGTTTATCCTGCACAGTGCTAGCTCGTTATCGCTGTATGAGCTTCATCCGCTCATCCTTTCCAAATCTCAACTCCTCGGAGAAGCGTGTCTTGAGCCATACGGGGAAGTTCATACGTTGTCAGAGCCATAGCTCGACATACGGCCCCGCCAGATCCGCTTACCGCTACATGTTTTACTCTTTCAGGATATTAAGTTACCACCAATGAAAACACAGCACCGGGCGGAACGCCTATCTCGTACGAGCCAGCCAATCGCATCTTTCAACCAAATAACCTAGGTAGGACTCTATTCGCACAACACACCTCGCCCGGTGTACTTTGATATATCACTTGACATGTTATCCCAATGACTACTCAGCATTGGTGACCAGTAGGAATCACTAACAACACTTACAGAAAGGAAATGTCCGGCCGAGTAATGGTGAGAAGCCCAGCCACCTACAGTCATCGATATCTCCCAGATCTCCTGCACTTCTGCCTCGTACAAGTTTCTGATAATAGGGATCCATAGGAGGTCACCGCTTGGCCCAACATGCATCGGCTTCTTCCAAGATAAACAAAGCATACTCATCGGGAAAGGACTACACCGTAACTAGATCAGCTATTCACTCCCAAAAAGTACTGAGTTTCCCAAGTCTTAGCTTGAAAGTGGGTAAAAAGGTGTTGCTTTAGTTTCTCAATACCATCCCCGACAGACATCAGAATTAACAGCTGCCATTCACATAAACAACTGTGATAAATACATTACCCCTAAGAGTTATGATGATAACCGAATGGTCCGTTGTATCGCGGCATGCCAAATTCTTGAACAATGTAACTAAAACGCCAAACCATACTCGAGGAGATTGTTTTGGGTTACATAGAGAACGGTATGACCCTTGCACACTTAAACTTGAGCACTCCCTGAAAGAACAAAAACTGCACATTGCCTCCATATAAACTTCCTAAGAAGATTACCATGAAGGAAGACATTTTTAATATCCAATTAATAAATTGGCCAGGAACTCATAGTAGCCATGGAGATAAGGAGACTCGACGTATAATCTCTGCACCCAGAGAATGTGTCACCATAATCGTAACCATAAATCCTCAAGATATCCTTTGAAGAAACTGTACGGCCTTAAGGCGATCAATCTGACCATCAAGACCAACCTTAACTGTGTAAACTCAACGATAACCAACTAGGAGCTTACCAAATGGCAAAACAACAAGATCCCAAGTGCCAGTTGAGTGTAGAGCAGCCATTTCATCTACCATTTCCTATTGCTAGCCCGGATGGGAAAGAGCCTCATTGGTGTTCTTAGGAAGAGAAACAGAGGATATATCATAAACAAACGTTAGAAGATGGAAAATAATCGATTATGAACTCAAAAATTGTAAATAGGATGAGGATTGCTAGTAGATCGATTACCTTTCCGAAGAGCAATGGGTAAATTATCAGCAAGAGGTAGAGCCGAGGTAGGAGAAGTTGAAAGGATAGGAAGTGAGTCAGCAGGAGCCTCAGCAGAAGGGAGAGGAACAACGAAACGGTGACGGCGATGATAAACCTGAAGTGGTCGAGAAGGTACATCATCAAATATAGGCTGGGAGATCAGCGTGGAAGGTAAGACTCAAATAACAAGAAGAGACCTCGCAGGGAGGAGAAGAAGGGTGAGTCAAGAAGGTGACATCACAGAGAGGAAAGTATCGATGAGTCCGAGGGGAATAATAAACGCAACCCTTCAAGCTCCAGCCTAAGAAGATACGCATTTCGTGGTTTTCGACTGAAAGTTTGTCTCTTCATTCTAGAGGAGGTGGTCATCATGAACAAAGCAAGTACAACCAAAGACACGAGGAGGAAGGAAATAAAGTGGTTGGTCGTGAAGGTAGGAATGAGGAATTTGATCATGTAACAATGTATTTATAAAGTACAATTAATCAAATAACAAGATGTAAGAACAACGTCCCCCCAAAAACGAAAAGGAACATGATAATGGAGGAGGAGAGTACGAGCTGTCTCAATAAGATGACGATTCTTATGTTCAACTACCCCATTTTGTTGAGGAGTATGAGCACAAGAAGATTGATAAGATCCCATGTCAGTAAATATAAATTGTGTACCAAAGGTGCGTAAAAATATTCCCTCGGCATCACACTACGCAACACACCGAATGTAGTGTCATTGAACCCGTTAGAATTCAAAGATAAATTTCGAAAATAGAATATAACTCAACTCGATTTTTCATTGTAACAAATCATACATCGAGAATAGTCATCAATGAAAGTGACAAAATACTAAAATACTAAAATCCTAGCAGACGCAAACCGATATGACCCCAAACACCGCCAGGACAAGTTTGCGCGAGATTCGCTGCATTATTCAAACGCTAGGAATGACACGAGTATGTTTCCTTAAGTCGACAGGATCGCATCAAGTGACGACAAGTGGAAAACGAAAGGACCGCCTTTTGAACTTAGAAAGACTAGGTGGCCCGCATCGACTATGGATGAGGAGAGGAGCACGTAAACGCAAATTGCAAGAGATGATTTCGAGGTGAGGTGATGTAGGCCTCAGACCCACGCCCGATGCCAATCGCCTTCCCCGTGCTCCGGCCCCGTAAGGTCACAAATTTATCGAAAAATAATGAGCGCTTAAGAGTACAAGTGATTTGTCGATGGAAATAAGATTAAAGGGACACTCGTGGAGTATAAAGGACAAAAGTGAGAGTCGGGAATGTGAGAGGACAGAAACCAATACCTTTTAGCTGCTGAGAACCATTAGCTAAGGTAAAAGAGGGTAAAGCAAAGGGGTAGTAGTAAGAGAAGATCTTTATTACCAGATACGGCATCGTGGCACTGTAGCCTAGAATCTTGGGTCTAAAGAAGATGTATGAGTAAGTGTAGAGTGCATATTATCACCTGGGCAACAGGCAATTTAGCTAACTTGGTCGCTCGACAGTGAAGATAGTCATCATGCTTACCGCCTGGGGAATACCCGAGATGTGGAGGAGCCTAAGTTCGGGCTACCGAGAATTAGAATCGTAAGACTCAAGCCACGCGGCAAGGCGGGAGGCCGTCCATGCAGCTGATAACAACGATCACGAGTGTGGCTAAGCTTATTGGAATAGGTGCAGCGGGAGACGTTGTCCCTACTTCGGCTACCACTATGTCCTCCTCGAAGGTTGGGTTTGAGAAACCAATACGTAAGAATCCAAGTGCTACGATGGCAAAGTCCGAGCGTGAGGATAATGAGGAGGCGGTAGCAAACACATCATCCAAGGATGGGACCGGTGACCGCGCCAAGAATCTCGATCTCTGACAGCCTCAAGATCCCGAAGGAGGCCAATAGTATGCGATCCATGAAGAACTTGTCAATCTACGTTTGTTGAGCCCCAACATCACTAGTAAGAGGCATCAGTGTCAAGAACTTCTCCTTAAGAGAGGCAATCTAATCTAGTCAATATAATTAGATAAATCTATGTCCCGTTGGTTCCGACATTTTATTAATAGCGTAAGCCACCTTATAAAGGCGCTGATACTGGCCCACGTTAGAACTTTTTTTGCCCGATTCCAAAATTTAGAACATGTTTTGTAAAGCCTAAAGACGGCTAAAAATTTTGGATCAATCGACCGCCATAATATCGCCATGATCGTTGTGCATCCATGTTCTTCCACGCACCTTGTCAACATTATGCTAGCATCCTCCTCGTGTCATAGATGATCCTCATAACCTTGTCCCATGAACCAGAGTTCCACAGAAGCTGACCAGAAAGATAATTCTCACTACCAATCAATTTTTCTGATGTGATAGTAGGAGATCCAGAGATAACATATGTAAAAATAGGATTTTTAGTTGCCATATCCACTGAACTGGAGATCGAATCATGCTCGATTGAAGAGAGCCTAATATGGGGCGACCACGGCCGTGGAACTTGAAACACCGTGAACTGAGATGGTAGTGCATCAAAACCGGCAGGGAGAAGAGCGACCGACGGAGAGCTATGGAGCTGAAATGGGCAAAAGGTGGATAAGGAGGGTTTGTGGACTCACAATACGGAGGGGCGGAGCAGCTAAGACGGCGCTGACGAGCTCGGGATATGAAGTCTCAAAGCCACGGAAAGTGAGCCACACGCGGCCCACACGCGCTAGCCGCTGACGATGGGCCGCCTGAGAAGAGCCGAGCGTGGGAGCCGCTTCTCCGGTAGTTTCTCCGACGTAGATCTCGCGGCGCCTCGAAATAAGGAGCTTCCTACAAGAAGAGCCGGGTCGGAAAATCACCGACGCGACAGCCAGTGTGATCCGACGATGGAGGGTTCTGGAAGGAGAATAAAGGGACCAGGAGGAAACACGATCACTGAAAGAGTAAATCAGGTTTTCTAGCATGGCTCTGATACCATGTGAAGAGAGAAAATGGAGAATCCCTTATTTTTATTCTATTCACGGAAAAAAGACTTGCTACTACATTACATATTGGACTTATATATATATATACACACTCATGGGTCCCACAACAAGAAGAAAATAAAAGGAAAAGACCTGCATAACATTCAACAGTGGATGATAGTGGCGCGTAGACTCAATAATGAAATTCTTGCGGGTCAGCGATGTATGCTTAAGAGACGATAGTGATAGTGATAGAGTGGCCTGCAGTGCATTCTCTGGTGCCTTTTTTGACAACAATGGGAAGGCCTAGGTTGTCTGTTGAGTCGGTGGAAGTTTCACTAGGATGTGTATGTAAAGGTGTGTTTGATCTTTCCTATGATTTCATCTCTTTGGTTCAGCTGATTCTAGACCCGCTTTGGTTCCGAACGGCCTTTCCCTTGAATACAATTTTAGAAACTATGGAAAATTGCGAGTGACATCAAGTTGGAACAGTGGGATGCATGCGTTCAATGGTAGAATCGGGCGACTCAAAGGACATTGGCTTGATGACTCGTGTTCTGTCACTACGTGGTTGAGACATGAGGAAAGTCAAGGGGTTTAAAGGACTCACAAGGACTATGTTCCATCATTGAAATCTCCCCCTGAAGAGATGTCTTGGAAAAAAAGGTTTGTTTTCAGTGAAGGTGACATCTGCAGAGATGTAAAATTTTTGGTTGAGGGGTAGTTAACATTTGTAACCTTTTTGAGTGGATGAGTAACCAAGGAAGACATATTTTATGGCTCAGGGGTTTAGCTTGTCTCTATGTTGGTTGTAGACATGAACAAATGTAGTGCACCCAAATACCTCTAGAGTGAGCCCATTTATAGTTCTAAAGTGTGGATAAAACCTAAGTACCTTACGAGACTTTTGTTGTCTAACAATCGTAAGGGAATTCTATTTATAAAGATATGCGCAAGAACAACTTCCTATTGTGACTTTGGAACATTCCCTTGAAAGAGTAAGGCTTGGGTTGTGTTAACACATGATGACTCATGGAGAATGTCCTGTGATTGAAAATAGAGTGACAAATCTGGTTGAAGTAATCTTTAGCATTGTCTGTCGTAAAGTTTTTTATTTTAACCCTAAATTGGTTTTGAATGATTGAGTGGAAATTAGGTATGACAACGCTAACATCATATTTTTGCTTAAGAAGAAAGATCCATGTAACCTGAGTGAAGTCATCAATTAAGGATACAAACCAACGAGCCCTATAAATATTGTATAGTCGAAGGACCCTATATGTCATTGAATCAAATTTAAAAGGATGAAAACTTCTTTTGTTGCTAATAGGAAAAGATACACGAGTATGTTTTTCCAATTCACAAGTTTTGCAATGAAACTCGGAAATATTTGATCCTTGAACAAATAAGGAAACATGACCTTTAAAACCCTAAAAGATGGATGACCTAGACGTAGGTGATACAACCAAATGGTATCTTTATTTGAGGAATTGAGAAAAGACAGACAAATTATTACTAGTTTTCTGAGATGATTCAAGGTGGTAAAGATTGTTCCTTTCCTTAGCAAGTCCAATTCTCCTCATCGAAACCTGTTCCTGAAAAACACAATAAGAAGGGAAAAAATCATAACATTTAAGATCATGAGTAAGCTTTTGATTGGAAACAAGGCTAGCTGACAATTTTGGTACATGGAGGACATTTTTAAGGATAAGGGTAAGGTGATGTATATGTCTCCGAAACCTACAACAGTAGCTAAAGAGCCATTGACCTCTGCAATTTTCTTGTTACTTAGGCTTGGAGAGAAATTAAAAGTTGTGAGATTTGGATGTCATATGATTTGTGGCACCGTGTAGCCTTATTACCCAAGAATCATCATAACCCTGTTTGAGGCATTTATGCAAAGAGAATGAAGGTGTACCTGAGCGCAAGAGCAAGCCTGTAGGGTTTACTCAAAGATCCCACAAGTTTCATTTCAATTCTTTCATTATTTAAACCTCGCCATTACTGAATTTTCCTTAGTTTTGGGCTGCTCCACATAGTGTGCTCAAGGGGCCTTCGTTGCCTCCCTCCACGGTTTCCTACGTGAAATTCTAGCAGAACGGAAGCTGGCAAAAGACCTGTGGAAATTCTCTGTTTTGCCTTTAGAAAACGGAGCATAGGAAGAAAACTTGAATAAAAAAATCGCTTATGAAGGCCAGAAAATGGTAAAATGGCTGCTAGAATGATGCCCAGGTTTTAGAAACCTACGGCTTTGATACCATGACACGAAATATGGGATGAAAAAATAATCCCTTACACTTAGATTGACTATCCTCATAGTTTATATAGGGGGTTACAGGAGAAGAATTAGGAAACAAGAGACGTAAAAAAAAACCCTTAAATTGAGGGAGTCAAATCCATCCCTTAAATTGAGGGAGACAATTCCCTTAAATTGAGGGATTTTAAAATAATTCTCCTATTCTATTTAAAACTTATTTATAGCTTGACATAAGTCTTATTATGACGATGAAAAGCAACTTAACTAAGACGATGAAAATTTCTGATTTTTGATGTACAGGTCTAGAGGAAGTGTGGGAACTGAAACCCTTGGTTAATGGGAAGGATATCATGAATGTTTTGCAGCTTTAAATCTGAGGCCCTCGTGAAAGATTTAGTAATGAATTCTTCTTCTATACCCAACAGAAATGGATTCACAACTTTAACTACTAACATTTGTTTCTCTGGACAGCACAAAACTGGTTCAATGGCAGCTTCGTACATCCCTCTGGGACAGCTGAGGATTGGTTTTGATTGATGGGAGGCAAAAGCGGGCAAAGCGATCATAACTCCTCAAATGCTTCCACCTTTTCTTGGAACCCTAATCTTATATTTGGCAAAGGACCGTTTCTGAAGTCTCCATCTATTCTTGAAGTTGAAGGTAGGCTAATTTCAATCCCCCGCAGCATAGCATCCCTGCTATAAATGGATTGTATATAGTCAGCATTTTTGTGGCAGTATAACATAGTCGTTATTCCATTAATCATTTTTGAGGTGTTATTTGCTTCTGAATCTATAATCAACTTTAGTTACACTACTGTCATATAATTTAAATTCCAAATATATATTTATTAAATGAAATCTCCTTGAAGATTAATTGTAAGTTGATACTCCCTTGGTAGAGATGGTTTAATTGCTTCCTTGTTCTAAAACCGCCTATTAGACAAACCTTTTCAGTTCCTTTGATTCGAAGTGAAAAAGATGGTGCAAGAGAAAGCCCTTTATTGAATTTAAACAAAATTTGTTGAAATATTTGTTTTTTTTTTTGGGTGAAACTATAATCTTGTATGAGATTCTACGAAATATTTAACTCTAAAGAAGTGTTTTCAGGCATTGGAAGAATTTTTTATTCTTTGTAGGATCAAACACATTTAAATAGACTCTTAAATTGTTACCATGCTACATAAATTAAATAAATACTAGGTTTAACAGTTTTTTTTGTTAGGCACTTATAATTAATGGAGAAAATCATAATATACTACTATGTAGTGTATGTTATGAATCTTTACCAGAGTTGCACAAAAATGGGGAAAACGTGGATGAATTGTCACTTAAGCAATCATGTGTTTACAGCATTTATAGCTTTAAATGTTTAAATTGTTTTCACTTTTTTCTCTTTTTTCTTGGATGCCTGTATAGGCTGACAAGATCTGTCAACCAATTTAAATAAGATAAAATACAGTCAATTTTGATGGTAAGGTGAGTTCATGCTTTTCATTCCCTAGCTAATCATAGAGTTAAAACATTGATTGTCTTGTTCCAGAACTCCAATAAATAGAGTATAGTGCAGTATATGAAAATTTATTGCGGTTTTAGCATCCAAAGGCTATACGAGCATAATCCAACAGCTGATTTTAAAATTTTAAGTTTGATCTAATGGTTTAAATTAATTTTCAATGGATATATGATGATCCAAATGCATTTTTAAATTTAAGTTTGATCACTGGGTTTAGATTGATTCTAATATTAGTATGATGATTCAACGGTTAGATTTGAACCAAAATCAAATCCACTGGGCTAATTAAATCACAATGTTTTTAACTAATGACTATTTTGACTCCAAAATTCTATAAATACCCCTAAAATCATACAATTTCGTGGCAAATTCATCTATACATACAAGTTTCCATTTGACTCTCAAATTATTTTTCTTGTTACTATCTCAATATTTTCAAGATCTTTTGCTTTCAATATCGGTTCAACTGTACGAAGTTTATCAATAATGTAACGGTTCACATCTATTTCATTTTGGTTTTAAAATATCATTGTAAATATAATATTTTGATAAATTATAATGAAGATTACATCAACAAGTGTATATTTACTTATGTATTTTTTATAGTTTATCAAAGTATTTCTATGAATTTCAAAGTATTTTTATTAATTTTTTATTTACCGATATTTTTGTTAAAATATTCACCGATATTTCCGATATATCCGTAAACCTAAGATCGATATATATCCGCGGATGGCCTATATTTTTGATCCTCGCTACTACAAGTTTCGGGGTCATTACTTAAACAAAGATAATCACTCCAACTTCATGTTTTCTATTGTTTACATTACGTTGGCTCACTCCATATATGTGCCTTACTGGAGGCATACAGCTGGTATAAGGGGCGAAGTTGATCAAAGACATTACAAACTACATCTTGATGATCGAAATTAAAAAAATCTTTTTCCAGTTTACCGGTAGAACGTCATTGGGATGGATTCATTTGGAAGATGGTAGAGCCGTTAGCAAATGATGTTCACATTGTTGGGATCTACAGGTTTCAGGAAAGATAAAAATCACCTAAAATGAATCTTCAAGGGTTATATTATGTCTATGTCAATCAGATAATGTTGAAGATGACAAGAAATTTGAAACACCTTGAGTTCACTGAAGCAAAACAAACTTAAAGAATGGGAGTCTTATGTAGCATTTGACTTTGAAACAAAACAGCCAACAAAGAGCAAAGTAAAGAAAAGGTACAAAATCCATATCTCTTGAAATCATTTAACAGTAAACTGTGGCTACAGACCAACAAAGATGAATTAGCACCTCAAATTAAACAATAGTAAAACAGCTAGCAAAAAGAGAAGTAGAGAAAGTGATGATAATTATGACTCTTATTCTCAAACTTGCTAGAATATCATGAAAATTAATCTTTAGAAAATTATAGCCCTTTATGGAAGTTCTAATTCTGGCCTCTGCAACAGAGATAACAGCTTGTTATGTAGTCTTAATTCTTTTAAAGATTCTTACCATTTCCACCCAAAGGAAGTTTTGAAAGTTACAGTTTGCAATGATTATCAAATTCTCCCATGTTAGCAAAAGTTATTACAGTTTTATCCGAGTACTCGACAATCAAATTCATTGAAACTAAAAACAGAAGGCAAAATTCTCCATAACACTGAATCCATGCAAACCGAAAACTGTAGTCAGGGAATTAACTATGAAATTTAATCCATTAATCTTTCCTATTCAACATAAAAACTATAACCATTAAAAGTTGAAGGTTATAATGCATAGAAACATTCACACTTGGAAAAGAAGTATATATGATGGGTGTTTCATCAGGCAACTTCCATCACCCAACACCAGTTTTGCTTGATTTTCTTAATCAAACACCCCATATTCACCACCAAGAGCTAAATAAAACTCAAAACTCTTAGCAAGTAATCATGGGAGTTTTACCATGCCTCAGCAGAATCAAAAGTCAGATTCAAACAAAATTGTCTGCCTAAAATATCAAAGAAAACAAAAAAGAATGACTCCTAAAAAAATTTCAGCTGCTTCAATCAATATAACTCAATAAGAGAAGATGAAGACTTTTACCGAAAAGTCTCCACAATATAAATAACAATGAAACCAATTATGAAAAACATTAAAATTCATATGAGCAGATTTGGAATCACTATAGTCGATACCAATATGTTAAAGAAAGATATATCCAGATAAATGGTGACAATTAGTTTAATGATATATAAAGTGCATAAACAATTTAAGAAGCTCTTCTCAATTTATTACATAATAAAACAACTGTCTATAAATAACAGCAGACAAGTACATAAAATCATTCATAAGAAAGCAACGTTACAAGCTAGTGGAACTGGTTGTTAAGGGAATTGCTCTGCAGAAAGCAATAAAATTATAGCCCTTTATGGAAGTTCTACATTCTAGCCTCTGCAACGGAGATAACAGCTTGTTACATAGTGTAATTCTTTAAAGAATCTTATCATTTCTACCCAAAGAAAGTTTTGAAAGTTACAGTTTGCAATGATACCAACTCTATGTTAAACAAAATGTAAATAGCCCAGATATTGTGACTAAAACATAGAAAAAATCTTAGCAGAAGTTACTGCAGTTGTTATCCTAGTACTCAACATCATTACACAATCAAACAACCTCAAATTCATAGAAAGCAAAAACATAAGGCAGGATTCTCTGGAACATCAAACCCATGCATTCCAAAAACAGTAATCAGGGCATTAACTTTTAATTTAAGCCAATAATCTTTCCTATTCCACATAAAATTTAACTATTACCATTAAAAGTTGAAGGTTATAATGCATATTTTGAAAAGAAGTATGCTGGGTGTTTGATCAGACAACTTGCATTGCCCAACATCAACTTTGCTTGATTTTTCTTAATCAAACTCCCCATATTCACCACAAAGTGCTAAATAAAACTTAAAACTGTTAGCAAGTGTTAAATGACCAACTCTCCTAAAAGTTCAAGCTTGTAGGGTTTGGGTTTAATATGAATATCATGCTTCAACAGCAAGTAATCATGGAGTCTTAATAGCAGAATCAAAAGTCAGATTCAAACAAAATTGTCTGCCTAAAATATCAAAGAAAACAAGGAAGAATAACTCCTTAAAGAATCTCAGTTGATACAATCAATATAACTCAACAAGATAAAAGATGAAGACTTTACCAAAGAGTTGGACAGAGGCATAATATATGGACATGGTCGCCAAGAATCACTGACAAAAAGTACGATCTCTGATTTTGAGAAGAACGCTTGACCAAATTCTCAGAAAAGAGAATATTATTGGAAAAGAGAGCCAGAATCAGGGTAGTCATTCTTGAGGACGTTTGCGCTTGAGCTTGAGTGTGGGATTGTTGGGTCCGTCACTGCTGCCACTAGAACTAGAGTACATTCCACTACGATTTAATCCTGCTCTGTCACTACTTCTCTCGATTACATTACATTCCCTACTCTTAAGCAGTTTTGTATTTTGTGGATGCATTCCTTCAAGATCTTCTGCAAATATAAGACATACCCCACACTTCTTCACCATCTTGGATGCACTTGATTTGAATCTGGGGATTGCTTCGAAAGAAATCTCAATATGATTCCAGGCATTGGGGCTGAATTGAAAACAACCTCAACTGAGAACATGGTTGATAACCCAGCCAGACATGTTCTGACCTGCAGTTACATTGTCGCCTGTCCAGTGGGAAATCACACTGAAGTCTTTCAAGTCTCCATAATCAAAAGCATCAGAATTAAAATGACATATAATTCTCCTCAGGAAGATGTCCAACAGAGCAGAGGGAGCAAATCCCAAGAAGTCATCATTGTACCAATCTGTAGGCGCACTTATTTTTACAGAAGATCCCTCACTCTGATGCCAGATCCACTCAGGAATCTCAGTGCTGGGGAAAACAATACTAAATGAAATATTTTCAAGCAATTTTTGCATCACGACAGGTGAAGTAGAAGCAGAGGAAGATGCATCATTATGTGGAAATATTTGTAACGCATTACTCGTATAATCACTGGATTGGTCCTCAACTGGTTTGGAGCAACTACTGAGTAGGAACTGTAGCCCTTGCAACATGCTTACATTTGATGAGACCGGTAAAAGAGCGGTGCAATTGTTTGCAACACATAATGGAATTTCTAGAACTTCTGTGGGACTCTGGCACTGCCCCAACTGAAGGTCTTTTAGGTTTGTAAGTTCACTGATGCCTGCAGGTATGCTTAAAAAATTGTTTCTGCTTAGATCCAATTTCTTCAATGAGATTAACGAGCAAATACCAATGGGCATTGCTCCTTCTAGTTGTTTGCAGTCACTTAGGTTTACATTTGTGCAGTACCTGAAACTAGAAAAACCAGAAGGCAAGCACAAACCAATCCCATTTGAACTCTTTCTAGGCAATAACCAGAATGAAAATATTGAACTCAATGAGGTCGATGGTAGTATTTTACATCCAGGATAGATCAACACTCGGAGGTTTCTCAAAACAACAATTGAGTCTGGTGGTTGTGTTATAGCAGTTCCATCTGCATGGAGCTGCTCAAGACATTGCAGTCTCCCAATGTTCTTCGGCAATTGGCGTAGTTGTGAACAACCAGAGACAATCAGTGTTTGAAGTAATCTCAAATTACATAAGCCGTTTGGAAGACTCACAAGATTCTTGCATTTCCTCATATTCAACAGAACAAGGCCTTTAGACGTTCAATTGGAGAGGGCAGAACTTCTATGGATGTTTCATCTAAAAGAAGCTCTTTCAAGTTCTCCAACCTCTTATATTATTTCTGGGAAACTCTCGAAGTTTTGAACAAAGCCAGTCAGAAAAAGAGACACTCAAGGGATTTCAACTTACAAACACTTGCAGGTGTTCTAAGATTTTTGCACTCAGATCCACAGGAACAAGTCCAGTGGATATTCCCCAATTGAAGATGAAGTTCCTCTAATGGTAGAGTTGAAGCTAAATGAAGTCTAATAATGTTCCATATTACCTTTAATACCTGGAAACTTTTGAGCTTTGAGCAGCCAGAGAGATTTAAGAATTTCAAGTGCTTTCATGTCAATGATGCTCGAAACTACTAAGCTGTAAAGCTTTAGATTCACAGTAATCTTGTTCAGCCTTCCTATAGATGGGTGGACCTTAAGCAAACTTGAACAACCATCAAGAATTAGTTTTTCCAGGTTTGGAGCACTAACTGAAAAGTCTGGAAGTTCCATGAGGTGTTGAGAGAAACTAACTCTGACAGTATTTAACTTTTCAAGAAGCTGTAACAGAGGAAAAAACAAATACTTCAATGCATAAGCATTCATGAACTTCAGATATTTATCTAAAGAAAGAAATATAATTAAATAATCAATCCCTCATACCAAGTCACTCTCCAAAGTTGTTTTAAGCCGCTGTACTACATGTCAAGTTCAACGAGGTTCTCAGCACGTGCTTGAAGGCAAAGAGATTGCAAAGGGATATCCATGCCAGTGAAGATATCTTAGATCATAGGAAGGAATTCAAAGTCTGTGGACAACTTTACTTATTATCCTCCCTCATATGAGCAGATTCATCAGGCCAATAGATTCGAAGCAACCCCAAGTTTGTTCATCATCTCAAAGGATTTGTAGTAATATGTATCCGCTTCGGGTACAGACACGCTAAAGACTATGCCTTCAATCGCCTGTTCTGACAAACAAGATAGGGCATAACTTTGAATAGAAAATAATAGATTAAAGTTAAATAAGGTATGTAAGTTAAAAATCATCTTGTTAGTTAGTAGCTCCAAATAAGCTTCGAAGTATGAACACCAGTTCATTTGCATTCTGCCTCTCACACCTTCTGGTCACATCGATTTACATCCCTGGTGACAGCACAATCTGCTCCATTTTCTCCAGGGTCTTTAGGACATTCTTGTCGAACAATGTCTCGTCCTATTTGTCGAGCAAACGGTGCATCCATATCTTGCTGCCAAAATAGTTAAGTGAGATTATCACTGAGGACTTGTATCTCGATCTCTGGATAGAACTTACAAGCATCGTATTCGGTAACACGATCTTTATCTCTCATTAAAGAAGCAACATTCAGGAATATCTCCTTTTCTTAAAAGCATCTAATTCATCATAACTTCTCTTGAGCACACTCTGAATTTCTGGGTTCTGTTCTTGATCTAGTTTTTGCACCACTTTCCTAATGACATATTGTCTTTCCAAATAGGAAACGACCCAAAACTTTAAGACCCAATGGAAGACCATCAACATAACGCACCACAGAGTCTTAAAGTGTTTCATAACCTTGTTTGGGATGCTTCTGTTCAAAGGCATGCCTACTAAAGAGCCCCAGCCTTTGAAGTTCACTTTTAGCTCCTCATAGAATGCATCCATTTTATACACCTCCAACAAATGCCTATCTCTAGTTGTTACAATAATTTAATACTCAGACCAAACCACCTGCGATCACCATTACGATCACCAGCCAGGTTATCAATTGGTCCAGATTGTTGACATCATCAAGAACAAGAAGAATCTTTAAAGCATAGCCTTTCTTTATCATTTGATCCCTTTCATCAACATTGCTAATGGAAGTTCTTATGTATCGCAAAGATGTCATGAAGGAGTTGTTTTGTAAATAAAGTAGATTCCGCTTAATCCTCCCCTAACATTAGCAATAAAGCCTGTAGTCATGAAATGAGAGGCAATTCGATTGTATACAACTTTGGCAATTGTTGTTTTCCCCTATTCCCTCCAAGCCCATAGATCCCAACCATGCGAACATCATTTGATGAAGGGTCTATCGGCTTGAATAATTTCTTCCAAGCAATCATCCATCCCAATGAGGTTTTTGTCAACATGTAAGAGTTTGTTTCGAAATCTTTTCAATATATGGAAAGTAATCTCCTCAATTATATATGCCTCGTCCCTGCCACTAGTAAGACACATTCATGGGTGAGCTAACAAAGTACAAAACAAAACAAACAATTGAAGCCCTCTAATATTCAACTTATATTTTGAAGGACTAATGCTATATCACACAAAAAGAAAACACTAAATTTACCCTGCAATATTTCAAATAGTCACATGTCCAAACATCTATTCTGCAGGAAACCAATTTGGAGAACCCGTCCAGAGAATCAATGAATTTTCCACTTTATTTGATGGAAATATACTAGATCAGTGGGATTGCTTACCATTTCAGTTTTCAGCACTTGACATAATTATTTAAAAACAATCGAAGCAATACATGGTTTAAAAAATAAACCAGATTTTAAAACTGTAAATGCCTTTGAATTGGGGTGATCTTTTCGAAACCAGAATGAATCTTTGAATTGAATAATGAATAATAAAGCAAAGATACTTATGTTGATCATAACTTCTAAAAGATTTCTGTTTTGACCCTATGCACAAAAAATTTAGAATACGGTAAGCTATTATATGGAATGTAAGCTATATGTACTCCGCGATCTACACATCCAGTGAGTTTGCCAACTGCCGTCAAAGCAAAACGCCACCTGATCTGTGTCTGCTCGCTAATCCCATTTCTTTCATGGTTGGCAATGCTTCGTGCCATAACTGCCCGTCTGCTTTCGCATGGAAGGTTCCATGATAGAAAACTGGAAAAACTAACAGTTCCATTTCTTCTCGGCACTCAATTATCTTGGCCAGTTCATCCAAACACCAATGGGATACGGCATAATTTTGAGACAAAATCACGACAGCGGACCTTGAGTTCTCAATAGTTTTAAAAAGATCAGATTTAACGCCTTCTCCCCTTGAGATCAAATCGTCTATAAAGGTCAGAATCCCTTTCCGAATAAAATCTTGATGGAGATGAGATGTGAAATTTCTGCGGGTATCTTCACCCATGAAGCACAAGAAAACTTCGTAATCCCAAGAACGGACAGAAGAAGAATACCTTGGACGACTCATTAGCTTCATTGATATGTTGTATGCTAAAGCTTGATGGGACAGTCTTACTATCAGGGCTATGCTGAGCTTAGGCAATTTCTTGGTAGAAAGGAAAAGAAAACACTGATCAGTGGAAAAGAGAATTAATGATTTGCTTTGACAGTCGTTTAAACGCCAAACACGTCAATACACACTGACTGTCTTTTTGTAATGGAAAACTTTCTACATACTTCCCTCCTTTAAGCAAAGTAAAAGAAAAAAAAAAATCTAAACATCATCTTCTTCTTTATCCTTCTCCTTGTATCCATCACGACTCCATTATATGATGAGTGTCATTGGGCAAAGCGTCCTTCCCTGTCCAATCGGCTGCTTTGAAACCTCATATTTTAAGTAAGCTAATCTCAAAACCTTAACACCCTTATAAAAACACATATTTTTCTTTTTCCTTGGATCACAACGCCATTAAAACCCCTTTGAAGTATTTGCAGGTAAGGTAATCTCAAAACCTTAACATTTTCTTATTCTTCATGGGAACACCTCTTCCTCATTGGAACACCCATCACGAGATTTCCATGGGAAGGAAGAAAGCTTACTCACTAGATTTCTATTATAGTGTGTCAATGCCATGTTATTTGGTATATTGGACGAGCTTTCTTTTTTTGAAATTGGTACCACCATAACATACTAGAGACACTACCATAACGTACTTGAGGTGCTAGTTGATACTACCATAATGAAAAAATAAGCAATTTGAAAACAAAAAAACAATATTATCCTAGCTACAAATAAGTATGTTACACAACTAACTTATTATATGTTCATGGTTGTAATGAGTAATAAGACCATTGGTAAGCTACATGTTTGAAATAGGTGGTACTACCATAATATATTAACTAACCTATTATATGTTCATGGTTGTAATGAGTAAGACCATTGGTAAGCTACATGTTTGGAACAGGTGGTACTACCATAATATATTGGGTGTACTACCATAACATACTGGGTGTGCTACTTGGTACTACCATAACACTTTAGTTATTATTTGATTTATAATGGATGCCTAAAAAGTAGTAGTTATGCTTGCAGGTAAATCCAGAGAGAAAATGATAAACTATTATGTTGTATTTGATGGTAAAAAACGTGGAGGATGCGATTCATGGATTGAATGTCAAAGAAGAGTAATATTCTACAAATGGGGTCTATACAAAACCTACACTTCCATAGATGAAGCTATGCGATCATGGGTTCTATATCCACTAAGATGGAAAGGACCTAATGGATCTACTGTTGGAATATCTTCTCTTACTCCCAACTGTGGAGATGAAGACAAAAAACAAATGAAGAAGTGTTCATGTAACACCTAAATTATACCTCAACAGCTTTTATAACATGCTTGGGGTATAATAAAGTAAAATATATTTTTTTCGTAATAAATAATGCTAAAATAAAATAAAAGAAAACTCTAATTAATACCCGTAGTTAAGGGTAAATTGGTAAATTACCAACTTGGAATTCAAGGGTCATAATTCTAATAAGTTCATATGCCAAAGTAGGAATATGCATGCTGAATTGAGGAATAGATGAGAAATGAAGGACCAAAAATGCAAATGAAAAGACTTCAAATTGAGTTAAGCCAAACATGGCCTTAACTTTAAATGGAAGATAAGACTAAATTGGTCTTTCATTTTGGGTGTTTCACGTTTGAGAAGAGAAGAGAAGAGAAGAAGAAGAAGAAGAGGAGAAGAGAAGGAAGGAGACAAGAAATTAAAGGTATGGAATACTATGATTTTTGTAAGGAATTCTATGGTTTTGTATGGGTAATTAAGCTGTTCCCTTGCTAGGGTTTAGTTAGGAATTCATCCTAACCTTAGAATTGTGGAAAGTGGAGTTGGTAAAACCTTAGTTGTATAAGATAAGTATGGAATCCTTTCTTTGAGTATGGATTCTTGGTTTATGATGTATGAATACTTGTTTGGGTGTTAGGAAAATTAACCTAACTTACAAGTATTTGAATTTCGCTTTGGAAAAACCCTAATTAATCTCTATATTTGGTGTGGGTTAGGTTAGAACCCACTTAGGAGACGTTTTTCTTGAGAATATATGAGTTTTATTTTTTATTTTTGGTTAGATTTGTAGAAAAAGGACCAAAAACAACAAATTCTGGGCAATGTCGAGGGTCTTATGCCACGGCGTAGCGACCCCACGCAGCGGCGAAGGTCCATGCCGCGGTGTAGGGTTCCCACGCCGCAGCATGGCCGAGAAGGAGAATTTGGATATTCTTGGGTTTGTTGCGGCGTAGCTGTCGCCGCAGCGTAGCAATGCTACGCCGCGGCAAAGACACTGTTCACAACATGGAAAAATTGTTGTGTTTTGTTTTGTTTCGCTATTCCGTCATTCCGAGGACTTGTCTATTGAATTAATGAGGACCCTATAAGTGTATAAGAGGGTCTATTCATGTTTAAAAAGGTAAAGGAAACATTAGACCGTACCTCGCCACCGAGGCGAAGCGATGTGGGCAAACTTAATGCCCTATGATAGGATAGGAAGTTCCTAAACAAGTATAAGTCTGCTATAAGAACAAATACTTGTATAATTTTGTTATATGAAAAGTACGTTTAAATGTTATAAGAGATTGTGCCTTACAATGAATATCTCATAAATATACATGATATCTGTAGATATTCATGTATATGAGATATCTCTTTCTAATACATGAAAGATTACTAAGAAAACATAATAAAACTGATTGTCCGCTACGACTGTGTAGTCGATAGATAGGTACGCCCATGTGGACACAGGCCGATGCAAGATACGCATACGATATCGAGGCCCCGCTAGTCGACGACATAGATCCCGCCTGGATCAGCTAGCGTGCCCCGTTGTGGGTCATACGTAGATCACCGGTCTCGGTACAATGATAGTACCTTCGGGTACATACAGATAGAGATCACTGTCTCATACAGTGATAGTACCTTCGGATACATACAATTATTCCTATATCCGCTTCTAAGGTATTTGCAGACATGAAACATAAAAGAAAATGAGATGTATATAGTATATGACCTGATATGAGAAGCATAACACTGCTATGTGATGATAGAATACAGTTATAAGAACAAGAAGTAAAGTGTAAAATGACACGAAAAGTATATGAAATATGATAAGAAATGAAACATGTTATGGAAAAGTAGATATGAAAAATGGATAAGTATATGTAAATGTTATATTTGTCATAAGGATATGCATGTGTTTAAAGTGTTATGACCCTTATTAGAGGTCATCCATATGTATTAATTCCCACTAAGCTATGTAAGCTACAATTTCCTTTGAATGTTTCCATCCGCTGCAGATGTAATATAAAACCGTATGATTGCGACACGCACATCGTACAAATAAAGTCAACACATAACTAGTGCTCCACCTGGGGCACTATTTGGTCTCATGTATATGTATTTTTAGTTTTTAAAACAATGTAAATTTTGTAAATGTTGAACACTTATATACTTGAGCTTCAGATGGTATATTTTGTAAATCCGTCTACAAAATATGCAGATAAAAGATAAAATGTTTAAAGATTATATGAATGAACAAGCCTAAAGTTATAAGGTTGAGTAGTAAATAGGAAAGAAGAAAAAGTGATAATCTTTGTCGACACTTGCACGCCAAGTTGGGGCATCACAAGTAAGTGGTATCAAAGCATCCCGATCTGCCTGACCTTCATTCGGGGTCTACCCTGGAAACTGGTGCTACAAATCATGCTATGTATATCAGTTTCATTATTTGGGTCATAACAACATTAATGTATGTAATTATATGAGATAATTGTAGTAATGCCTTCAGCAAATTGTATAATGAATTTTTTTTTTTGAAATTGTATCATCTTATTTATGGAATGAACCTTGACTATAATCTTTACTTGATATGAATGAAAATTCAAAATTTGGCTTCAAGCACACTTCTTTAAATCACAAAATATATCAAGTTTGATTTCAACATGTTAACAAAACATCCATACAATGCATGAAAACACTTTGAAAATAAAAACAAACTAATACTATCAACCAAATCTACAACCAACCATCAACTAGTAACTAATCTTAAGTCATTGCTTATACAGGACCATTCAGGGGAATAAGAGAGTAGGTATGCCATCAACTCATGATGTTGTTCGACAGCCACATGCTCAAGCCATTCCATGCGACCTTTAAGTGAGGTAATTTTTTGGTCAACTGTTTACTTTGAAGCATGTTGTGCACCAGTGGTAGATTGTGGGACATTGTCAGCCTTATCTACACGAGGTTGGTTGTCATCACCATTATCCATGTCCTTATCCTTCACCCCCTCATCACCATCTCCCTTCATAAGAATCCTCACCACCAAACCTCCTTTACCGTCTCCATGTGCTGAACATGAGTCCAAAACTCATCTATTTTTAAGTTCATTTTCTCTACATTTTGAGAGAGTTTAAGGTCTTATTTAATGAAGACTATGGAATCTTCTCAAATTTGTGTTTCTGTGTTGTTTTAATGCAAAAGAACCAAAAGTAGCAACAAAGAAGCAAACATGGTGCGTAAAAATGCAGAATGTCATGACATTTTTTGAATTATGTCGCGACAAGTTCAGCATTAAATTAAGAGGTTTGAGCACATAAAGAATCGCAAACTCCGCTTTCACAAACAAAGAGCATGCGATTGCCCAAAAGATCACGGCAAATGTCACAATCACAACTATATTGCGACATAAAATGTGAAGAAGGCAGAAGGTTGTCGTGGACATTCTAAAGCTTATGTCGCAACCCAATTAAGGTGAAGAGCAAAAGAATGTCGCGTGGATTCTTTTGAAACTCATGGTAACAAAGGATAAGGTAAATGGCAACAGTAACATTGTCGTGATATCCAAAATTATATCACAGCAAAGAATGCAAGAAAGTATTGGGAAAGAATGTCGCGACATAAAAATGATTGTCGTGATAAACATGAGAAGCAACATTGGAAGTATGTTGCGATAGTTATACCTTTCGTCACAAAAGCTTGAAGTAAGAAAGTTCAAGAACAATTGTTGCGACAAAGTTTGCAATGTCACGACCAACCATCCAGAGACTAACAATGTAGGGCATGGAAATTATGTTGCGACATCATAAACTTATGTAGCGACAATTACAAGATGAAGTCAATTGAACTTTGTTGCGACATTTCCAAAGTATGTCGCGACATAATTTGAGGAGAGGGAAAATAACAGTGTTGCGATAGTCCTTTCATTGTCTTGACAATTTTGGAGAAGAGACTCGAGACATATACTGAAACTTTGTCGCGACAATTACTCAAGAAGAATCCTGAATATCATGTGTAACAAACCTCATACAACAAAGAATGGAAACATAAAAACCGCATGGATGTGCCACATTTCGCAGAACTATGTCACGATAATGAAGTTTCAAAGGCCAAAAGCTGCAGAGTCTGAAGACACACAAGTAAGTGGCAATGTCTGGATGATGTAATTAACATTGCTCTACAAAGCCATCAATCACCGCATTGAAATCCTACAATTCGCAACTCTGTAAATTCCGGCCCAACAAGTATGAGCCCTGTAATAGAAAGAGTTAGGCAAAGAAATAATATCTTTGATCAAGAGCTAAAAAGAGCTTCAACTAGATTTTAGCTTTTTGGAAGAACTGAAGTCTCTTTGTATATATTCTTTTTTTTTTCTTGTTATTTTTCTTTTTATTTTCCTTTATTTTAGGAGTAGAGGTAGATTTGAGATGAATTTTGAGCTGGATCAATTGTAAATCAAGCCTCATTTATGTCTAAACTTGAGTGAAAACTAGAAATTTTCTGGAATTCATTTTTATTCAGTTTTAATCACAATTTCAATGAATTTTTCTGATCAACTAATCATTGTTACTTGTGATTTAGATATGGAAGGCTTAACTCTTTGGGAAAGGATCTATGTTTCATTGTTATTTTGTAGTAATTTAATTGAATGTTTGGGTATGGAAAACCTGATTGATGTCATTGGTACGCTTCAGAATGAGTCGTTTCATATAATGATCTATACCCAGAAAGAGTTATATCTATGTTTTGATTTCCGTGATCCCTCTCAGTAACACAAAGATGGACTACCCAAGAGCAAAAGAGCAGCTGGATCGGGGGGGTAAATTATTGATATTTTGGGAACTAATGTACTCTAAGTATCACTCTGATACATCATAGGTGATGTTCTAACCTTTGACTTCAAGGTTCCTTTCTAGGTGATAGTAGAAGTGTGTTCCCGAGGAATAAGTAATCCGCTTAATGATATCGCTTAATCTTTAGAGGCTCATCTCAATCCAATAGAATGATCCAACCTCGGTTAATGTGAGATTCTAATCAAGGAGAAAGAGAATTGTATCAATTGATGGTCGAGATACCAATTAAATTGATTAAGGCTCAGGTTACCCTATCTATGGGGGCGCTAGCCAAATCCCAAGAGATGACTATGAAGTACTGGTTTAGGAAAAATAGTCAAATCTTGAAGAGGATCAAATCCTAAAAGTAACTATTTAGAACCATCGACCTGGTTTAGGAATATGGGAAGCTAAATAGTGAAATGTGTAGTGTTAGGAGGCATTCCAAGGCTACACTACTATGCTCTCTTGACAAATCGTAATCATGTCCTTACAATATCTTGGGAACTATGCAAATTGATAGTTAGAATATCGGTCCATTCCCAATGCTAGTTCTACTTGGTGAAATTCTAATTTAATCGACTTAGATTTAAATTGATAAGAATTCTTTCATTCAATTTTAATTTCTTGATAATTCAAAATCTCCCAATTAGAAGTTCAAAGAGTGATTACCTCGGTGCAAAGTAGGATTACTTGATCTTTAGATTTTCTCATCAATCTTTGTGGGATTGATATCCTGACTCAAAATCCACTTTATTACCAGATACCTATGCACTTGCAGTGATTTAGACCAAAATGAGCTTTAAATACATAATTTTACATACAACAGTAGAAAGCAATCTTTACATATTTATATGGTCTAAACAAGTTTTTGGCATGAATGCTGGGGATTGAGTATAATCTTTGGTGGTAGTAACGGAATTTGGTTAGTCTAGGATAACATTTGGTCCATGTAAAAATCAATCAAACTGCTACCCATCTCCCATATTTCTCTTTAAAAATCTTCATTCTTGATATAGCAATAGCATTGATTATATCAATAGATTTTGGTTTCCCCAAATTCGGTTCAATCTTGAGTCAATCCCTGCTACTTGAAGATGCGGTTAGAGGCGATGGTAGGATCGTGCCCTTTTTTCAACAAATATAATCATTTGTTGTATAATAATGTGCCTTAGATGTAGTCGATCACCAAACATCAATGAATCAATTACAAATACCTCAAAGTGGGAGACTTCATCTCTATGTCCAACTCTTGGTAAGATGCATTGTTTGACTATATTTTGGACAATATAGCATTGCGTGGTCAACCTAGCCGCACTCGACTTGCTCGCTTTAATGCACTGTTTAACTCATCCACGCTGTACTGCTTCTCCTAGTATGAACCCCTCCACTTGTGGCCATGTCTTCCTCTCATAAACACGTTCACCAATTGGTGGTATCCCCAATATTTCGCATATCTTCTACTACATTCGTAGACTTTGATGAACTCTATGTTTTCTATGTTCCCTTTCTTCCATTTTGGACATTCTCGTTTTATGTGCCCTTTTTTCTCGAACTTGTAACATTGAATATCCTTCACTTTCCTCGATTTAGATCGAGATTTGTTTCTACTTGATTCACCCAAAGACTTGTTTCTCCCATGCTCTTGATTACCCCTAACCACAAGTCCTTCACCTTATGAACTCCCATCACTGGCTGTCCTCCTTAATTAAAGACTAGTAGGACATTTCAGGATTCTAATTCTATGGTTTCTTTCCCCACGCCGTAGTAGTAAACTGCATTGTCATAAGACTCAAGTAGGGAATTTAGTAACATCAACGCCATGTTTTCCTCTTCAATCTTCACATCAACTCGCTTCATATCACTAATGATTTAATTAAACAAGTTTATGTGTTGATCTAGTGTTGATCCCTCTACTATCTTATGACCATACAACTTCTTAAGAAGTAGCTTGTTCATCAATGACTTTGACATGTATCGACTTTCCAATTTCAACAAAATTGTTGCGAAGATTCCTCATCCATGACATGGTACATCACCTCATCGGTTAAGCACATCCTAATAATCTAGATTTAATCTCGCTTCCAAATCCTTCCAACCGTGATATCTATTCATTCGAAGTTGTTTCTACTCAACGCCTTCACCAAGCAAACCCTACTATACTCAACACATCCTTAACCTCATCTAAAGATAATCCAAAGTTCTCAGATCCATCGAACTTCACTATGTTCGCAGGGGTGATCGTAGCCATTGTACTCTATGATATGATGCCAGTTGTTGTGACTCCTGTAACAATGGTGATAAAATCGGAGTAAGAAAAACGAAGAAGACACACATATTTTATGTGGTTCGGCAATGTGCCTATATCCATGGGAACGACGTTTCAAACTTTTCATTATATCGAAAATAGGATTACATAAGAGGGTATTGATAATAACCCTGGACATGACCAAATTACAATAATACCCCTATACCCTAAACATACTGTACTGTATCGTGAGGGCTTTGCCCCCACACTCCAACCTATTATTTTGTTCCCCTAACAAAAGATGGTAGGCATGATGGGTAAATGCCCTTGCTATGCTTCGCTCGGGTATTTGCCCAACCCTTTTAACCTCAATATGAGCCACATGCCACAACAAGTCCTCAAAAAGATATATATATATATATGGTATATATATATGTTTTTTTTTTTATTCGTTCTTTTACGCCTCTATGTATTTTGCAGATTACATCATAGCATTTTGTTTTTCACAAATTTTTTTTCCTACTAGGACCCGAACCCTAAACCCCTCTCCATGCAATGCCCGAGCTCTTAACCACTGAGCTATGTCTTATTAACAAAAGATATATATTCTTAATTTATTCTTAATATACATATATAAGTTATATATATATATATATATAAGAGATAAGTATATATATATATATATATATAAGAGTATATATATATATATATATATATATATATATATATATTATCAAGGCTTCAGCGCACATGATAAATCACTGCCTCAAATAAATAAACTAAGACATGGTGTCCATTACATCCTGTTGCATTGCTTGTGGCCAGCCTCCAATGGGAGATCATTTTCTCCCTAGTTGAGGTCTCTTTGGTCTTTCCTAAGACGGTTAAGGAAGCTCTCCTCAGTTGGAAGAGCTCTTTGGTGGGAAAAAAGAGGTTCAATATTTGAAAATTAGTTCCCTTGTGCATATTTTGAACAATTTGGAAGGAGAGAAACCGTATAACACACACACACACACACACACACACACACACACACATATATATATATGTGTGTGTGTGTGTGTGTGTGTGTGTTATACGGTTTCTATTTATGTTTTTTACACCTATGTATTTTGCATTGCATCATAGTATTTTGTTTTTCATAAATTTTTCCCTACTAGGACTAGAACCCTAAACCCCTCTCCATGCATGTCTGAGCTCTTAACCACTTGAGCTATGTCTTATTGACAAAAGATATATATTCTTAATTTATTCTTAATATACATACATACATACATACATACATATATATATTATCAAGGCCTGCATGCACATAAGAATCATCATTCAAATAACAAACTAAGACATGGTGTCCATTACATCCTGCTGCACTGCTTATGGCCAGCCTCCAATGGGAGATCATGTTCTCCCTAGTTGAGGTCTCTTTAGTCTTTCCCAAGATGGTTAAAGAAGCTCTCTCGCTGAAGTGGCTCTTTGTGTAAGTGCGGTTCAATATTTAAAATTTGTTCCCCTATGCATATTTTGAACAATTTGGAAGGAGAGAAACCATATACATTTAGGGATGGGACTTTTGTTGTACAAAGTTTAAATCATTCTTTTGTTTCTAATTTGTGGAGTTGGAATAACTTGTACATAGGTAAAGAGATCTCTTCACTTATAGGTTTCTTGGAATGTTGGCCTCACATTGAGGATTAGTGATGTTTTTTTGTTTGCTTTTTGGTTGCCTGTATACTTTGTAGCTTTTGTTGAAGAATGATTCAAAGAGCTACACATGTAGCATTTTTCACGTTTGCATATGGTACCTATTATTTAGGCTTATTTAATTATTTATCTAACTATTCATTAACTTGTTTATTAGTTATTGGGACAACCACGTTTTTAGTGGTTTATTTTATTTGATATTTCAGTTAGTTGTTAATGGACGTAGTGGTAAATGGATGGAGAAATGAGGTTAGTTATTTTTCTTTTGTGTGTTTTTATTTATAGGCACTTTTAATATTTGGAATGTAACAAAAGTTGTATGTTTTTCTACTTCTATTTTTGTTTTTTATCTCATCTTTAAATTCCAACATGGTATTAGAGCCATATAGGTCTTGAGGGTCTGTGGTGATTCCAATGGCAGCAAATAATTTTTTTGCTCATACTCTTACTCTCAAGGGAGAAAATTATCACATATGGGCTATTAAAATGCCTATCTAAAAGGTCTAAGTTTGTGGGAGGTTATTGAGAATGATGTTGATCTTGCTGCTCTTCTATCAAATACAACACTAATGCAGTTGAAAAAGTATGAAGAAGATTTGACAACGAAACCAAAGACACTCACTTATATACATTTAGTCGTATCAGATGTAGTTTTCACAAGCATAATAATTTGAATCACCAAAAGAAGCTTGTGACAAACTGAAAGAAGAATTTGAAGGTAACAATCAAACAAGGTTGATGCAAATCTTAAATCTAAAAAGGAATTTGAGATTCTATTGATAAAAGAATATGAAAGTGTGAAGAAATATTACATCAAACTCATGTCCATTGTTAACCAGATCAAATTACTTGGTGAAGACTTTCCTACTCAGATAACTGTGGAAAAGCTTCTTGTAAGCTTGCCTAAAAGGTATGAATCCAAAATTTCTTCAATTGAAGACTTTAAGGATCCATCAAAAATTATTTTGCAAAATTAATCAATGCACTTCAAGTTGTGGACCAAAGAAGAAATATGAGGCAAGAAGCAATTGGACTAGTGGTTGATGTAGCATATTTAGCCAAAGAGTCCAAGAGAAAAGGAAAAATTCCTCGGTGTGATCATTGCAAAAAACCTAGTCATGAAGATAAAGAATGCTAACACAAGGGAAAGTCTCAATGCTTCAAGTGCAGAAGATTTGGACATCTACAAAAAAATTGTTAAACGAAAATGGAACAAGAAAATATGGTAAAAGAGGTTGAAGAAATTCTCATCTGAATTAATTGGTGAGAAATGCACCAAGAATAATTTTTAGAGAGAAGTGCTCAACAACAAGTGAAGGTTGATAGGAGAGTGCATCAACAAGATGATGAGAAGTGTATCATAAGGTGAAGAGAAGTGCTTCAAAATTGTGGAGAGAAGTGTTCCATGAAAATTAAGGATTTCTGCAACTTTGAATCAAGAGGGAATGTTGAAGAATGATTCAAAAAGCTACACACGTAACGTGTTTCATGTGTACAGATGGTACCTATTATTTAGCCTTATTTAATTGTTTATCTAGTTGTTTATTAACTTATTTATTAGTTAGTGTGACAACCACATTTTTAGTGGTTTATTTATTTGATCTTTTTATTAATTGTTAGTGGACCTAGTGGTAAATGGAAGAAGTAATTATTTTTTTGCTAAACTTGTATTTATAGGCACTTTAATGTTTGGAATATAAGAAAAGTTGTATGTTTTTCTACTTCTATTTTGCTTTTTGCTTCTTTGCATCTCTCTCAAATTCCAAAAACTTTTCTATATATATATATATATATATATATATATATATATAAAACTTATTTATAGGCACTTTAATGTTTGGAATATAAGAAAAAGTTGTATGTTTTTTCTACTTCTATTTTTGCTTCTTTTTGCATCTTCACCTAAAACTTTTCTATATATATATATATATATATATATATATATATATATATATATATATATATATATATATATATATGTTATCCGCGGGAGGATAATAACTATTTTAATGATAATGCTAGTGCGACCAGGATTTAGCTCTAACTCGACACACCCGATGTCGTTTAGGTGTCATTTTATTTTATTTTATTTTTTCCTATTTACTATAAACTAATAAACTTTAAGCTTGTTCATTCATATAATGTTAAACATTTAACTTGTACTATATTCTGTAGTAGCGGATTACAAAAATATACAAGCTCCATATTTGAAAGTGTTCCAAATTTACAATATTTATATTGTTTACAAAAACAAATACATATACAAAATAGACCATAGAGGCTTTCAGTGGGCACCTAGTATTGTTTTGACCTTTACCGACGGATTTTCCTGGCTTAGTTCCTTCCTTTCCGTACATACACGGATGAACACTCGCAAGTGTTTATGTTTAGTGGGAATAAATACATATAGATGACCTCTAATCAAAGTCATCACACTTTAGACAACGGCATATAACTTTAACATTCATTTACATATACACATGCTTATTCATGTTTTGAACATATCATTTATAGATATAAGCCACATATATCATACTTATTCGTCTTACTTCATGTTTCATTCCATATCATCTTTCATTTACGCTTTTTGTTCTCAGACTTATCATCAAGCACAGATTATCACATAGCAACAAGTATGTTCATGTCATGTCATGCCATTTACATATTCTTGTCATTTATCTTATGTTTCATGCCTGCAAATATCTTAGAAGTAGATACAGGAAAGAACTGTATGTACCGGAAGGTACTATCACTGTATGAGACATTGATATCTATCTGTATGACCCAAACGGGACCGCTATAATGATCCAAATGGGATCTATGTCATCGACCCAAGCGGGGCCTCAATATCTGTAAACTGTATGCTGCAACAAATGTATCCCTATAGGCATGCCTATCTATCCAACTACCCGGTCATAAGCAAAAATCGGCCTGATTACATGCTTCGACAATCTTCGTATTAGGAAAAGATATTTACACATGAATAACTGATATCATATACTTATGAGATATTCATTATCAAATAATCTCTTATAAACATTTAACTGTACTTTTTCATATAACAAAATATTTATATAACCTTTATACAATTTCAATTTCCATAACCAATTCTGCCTGAACAATTTGAGGCAATTCCCAAGTCCATTTTCGACTATAATTTTGACTCTATAAACGTGATTGTTAGAGAAAGTAATCTTCTAACGCAATATACCCCTATGTCTTAAGTTTTTTATGGTTCAAAATTCATGTCATTTAGAGTTTTAATTCTGGAGATATGGTTTTTAAATATATCTAAATCTGCCCTAGAAAATTTCAGAACAAAATCCGAATTGTGTCCTATATTTGAAAATTTTCTAGGAACATTAGGCTACAAGTTGATCATACTTCCTCTTCAATATGAAAGTTATATTTTCCCAGATGTCTAGTTTGTACAGAAATTTGAATCATCTCATTTGGATGAGTATAACTCAAGTTATGATTTGAAACAACTGCACTACTCAAGTTTAGGAACTGCTCGGTACGCATTTCAAAATGGACCGAATTTTTCCCTTATTTTGATGAATTTTCTGGGTCCAATGGGGTCCAAATTTGGATATACTTATTTCAGGAAGATTTGTTCTCCTAGAAGTCTAGTTTACTTCGAAAGTTGAATCACTCGATTTAGATGAGTGAAACTCAACTTATGATTTAAATTCCAAAACCTGTATTTACAATGAAACTAGAATCGACCATAAATGTAGCCTCAATTTGGATGAATTTTCTCGGGTCCAATGGGGCTGCAAATTTGGATACTTATTTTAGGAAGATTTGTTCTTCATATGTCTAGTTTATCTAGAATTTTGAATCACTCAATTTGTATTAGTGATAGCCAAAACAAAAACATGGGTTTTAAAAAAAATGCATAACATCTCCTAAAACCCAACATTTTCTCGATACAATTCTTTTCTCCTCCACGAGGACCACAACCAAACCAAACAACCATTCCAAACAAGGATTCTACACAAAAAGAGGTATTCCAAACCCCCAAACAAGTATCCATACAAAATCATAACAAGTTCCATACACATATTCATACCAAAATTCCTTACATATCCATACAAAAGTTCCTAACATTCCATACCTTGATTTCTTCTTCTTCTCTTCTCTTCTTCTTCTTTCTTCTTCTTCTTCTTCTTCTCTTCTTCTCTCTTTCTTCTCTTTTCTCTCCTTCCGTTCGCTTAGGCTTCAGCCCAACAAATGAGATATTTTTACTTTATTCTCATTTTTAAGTTAAGGCCTTGTTTAACAAAACCCATTTTTGCTTTATTTTCCCATTTTGTTATTTCCTTCTGGTCCTTCATCTCTATTATTTATACCTCACTTATCCATATTTCTACTTTAGCCTATAATCTTCTTATCATATGACCTTTGGGTCTAGAATTGGTAAATTACTAATTTACCCTTGACCTTTATATTTATTCCGGACTTTTCTTATTTTATTTTGAGCATTGTTTTATTTTGAAAAAAAATATACATTTACTTTTATTATACCCAAAATAGGTTATAAAACTGTCAGTGGTATACTTCAGGTATAATCCTCCTTAAAGAATTTCGTCCTAAATTCATTATACTTGAATCGAAGAGTTGTGGTACTGCGCCTCATAGTTGCTTCTAGCTCTAGCAGCTTCTTCCCCGCCATGGTGTTCCTGCAGCACTTTCACTAACTCCAGACCGTTTATTCGCAATCGCTTCCAAATTTCAAGCTGTGATAGCCTTCTTTGCCTCTCATCATATGAAAATCGCCTATACTTGTACTTTAATCGGGTAGTATAAAGGAATTACCCGAACGGGTGATTTCGAAGCATAGACACATTGAACACATCATGCAACTTGGCTAACTCTGGAGGGAGTGCCAACCGATACGCCACTAGTCTGATTCTCTCCAAAACTTCATATAGGCCAATGAACCTCGGACTCGGCTTCCCTTTCTTCCCAAATCTAAGCACCTTCCTCAATGGAGATACCTTTAAGAACATTTTATCACCCACTTCATATTCAATGTCCTTCCTTTTCAAATCGGCATATGACTTTGTCAATCACCGATGCCTTAACCTTTCTACGAATAACCCGAACTCGCTTGTATCTTTACTATGTGTCCTGACCAATAACTTTATGCTCATTCAATTATGTCCAACACATAAGAGTTCCACATCTCCGACCATACAAAGCCTCATATGGTGCCATGCCAATGCTTGAATTGTTGTTATAGGAAAATTCTATCAATGGAATATACTTATCCTAACTTCTAGTGAATTCCATTACACATCCCCGAAGCATATTCCTCGAAAGCACTGAATCAACCCCTCTCGGACTATCCATTTGTTTGTGGGTGGAATGTTGTACTGAAATTAAGCTGAGTTCCCAAGGCTAACTATAATTCCTTCAAGAATCTCAATGTAAATTGTGGATCTCTATCCGACACAATAGACAACGGCACACCATGCAATCGCACAATCTCATCCACATATAACTCAGCTAGTCAATCCATAAAATAGTAAATCCTAACTGGTATAAAATGGGCTAACTTTGTGAGCCTATCAACAATCACCTGCATGCAGCCACGCTTGTCACATGCAGTGAAAACCCGACACAAAATCCACGGGTAGTTATCCCACTCCATCGAGGAATTGGAAGGGGATTCAAATAACTCGTAGAGGAACTTGGTGTTTCACTTAACCCGCCAACGCTGCTAAACACTTAGACACGACTGGCCACATCCTCTTTCTTTCATTCCTTTCCACCAGTATTGCTGTTTCAAATCCTGGTACATCTTATTACCTTCGGATGCATGATAAATACCATATTATGAGCTTCAAATAACAACTTTTTCTTTAGCTCTTTATCATCTAGCACACATAGTCTGTCCTGGATATACAAACTTCCCTCTTCTTTTACTAAAAACCCAGTCTTATCACCATCTCTGACCATCTGTACCTTTTTCTGCATCTCTTCATCATTTTTCTGAGCATCTATAATCATTTGCTTTAACACAGGCTGTGCTTTTAATTGAGCTAATATAGCTCATCATATGCTAGTCTCCATTTACTATGTTGAAGTGAAGCTGCCATTGCCTTTATACTTAAGGCATCTGCTGCCACATTAGCTTTTCTGGGGTGGTAATCTATTATGCAGTCATAATCTTTGAACAACTCCAACCACCTCCGTTGTCTCAAATTAAGCTTCTTTTGCATTAACAAATATTTAAGACTTTTATGATCTGTATAAATTCTGCATTTTTCACCATATAAGTAGTGTCGCCATATTTTCAAAGCAAACACTACTGCAGCCAACTCTAGGTCATGAGTGGGATAATTTTGTTCACGTGGCTTCACCTGCTTGGATGCATAAGCCACTACTTTCTTATCTTGCATTAACACACATCCCAAACCAATCATCGGGCATCACCGTGAGGCAAAAATTATTTTCCCGAGGTAGGTTGCGTCAATACTGGTGGTTCAACCAACATTTCTTTCAACTGTTCAAAACTATTCTCGACATGACCGACCACTCAAACTCTCTACTCCTTTCCCGAGTAATTTGTGAGCGATGCTTATGATCGAGAATGTAACATTCGAAATATACCCTAGTTGTTTTCAACATGTTTAGTGGTATTTTGTAAGATAATTGAATTTTTCTAAAAATTTAATTCGAAAAATATGGAAAGTTAGGAACCCGAAAAATTTTATACAACTAAAGGAAAATTGTAAATTGTCCAAAAAGGGGTATCAAAGATATGGGTTATGATTAGAGGCCAAAGTATAAATAATAAGATTTGTAATGTAATTACGGAAGTCGAGGATTTAAAAAGCTAAATAATCAAAACTTTTATTATAATAGATGTGGAGACCAAAATGCATTAATTTGTCTCCAAACAAGAGGTCTACGGGAAGGAGAGGAAAGGGAAGGAGAAGAAGAGGAAGAAGGAGATCAAGCCAAGGTATGGATGCTTGACTTTGGTATGAATTTTTGTATAGAATTCTCAAGTTTATGTGAAGGTCCATGCCATTGTATGGTTAGGAGGTTGCCCTAAACCTAGGGTTGTTAGGATTACATCATAAACAAAGTTTTCTTGAAGGTATGAAGGTTGGTAAACTCTAAATGGTATAAGATGAGTATGAAATCCGCCATTGGAGGAGGATCTTATGGTAATTGAGTTAGGGCTTTGAACAAACCCTAAGTAACCTTTATAATTTGTTTTATGCATGGGTTATCCCATATTATAGTTGCTGAGAGAGGAAATTAGAGATAGGTTTTTGATGTAAGACAGCATAGAGTGAATCGGGTAGCAAAATATGAAAATGGGAGAAACACATTCGGGCATTTCTTCTAAGGATACGTACCGTACACCTTGAACATGCACCGTACATAAAGAAGTCTGGTTATTTTTTTGGGCCAACATGTACCGGTACATGTTAGGGGTGTACTGGTACATGTGATGCTCTGTTTCTTGCTTCGACCGGCCAGATTTTAGCCATAATCGCTTCATTTCTTATCCGATTTGAGTGATTCAAGTGGATAATTAAAATAGACTTCAAGGAAAACCAAACATATAGAAATAGCTACCTTCAAATTCTGAATCTAAGTGGCTCAAAATTCACTCAAAGTGGGGTCATGTGTGCTTCAATTCCGTACTGCAGCTTGATCATAGAGGGCCTGACAGCCGACGTATCTGGAAGTTCCCGGTTCGAATTGGGTGATTCCAGTTGGAATAGAACCCTTAGCACCTGAAATTTAAAGAAGTACAAAGAATCAGTATCAAATATGGAGTCAAGGCACTGGAAAATGAGTATTTCAAACTGTCCTCGGTAAAATCGGGTAATGATCAGTTGGCATAAAAATTTGTTTATAACTCCTGGTTTGATGATCCGATCGAATGATTCCACTTCTAAATAAAATAGATTCATAGAGGGACTAGAATACATGAATGATGTGTGAATACATAGGCATTATACTATGCAAGTATGTGAAATGCCATATGTAATAGTAACATGAAAATATATGAAATGCAAAATATATAGCTGTGTTCATGAAACATAAACATGATATGAAATATGAAAACGAACTGAAACGTGACCATGAACGTGAAATACAATATTTCATGAACACATAATGTGGCTAAGAATGCCTCTATTATAAGATAGTAAGTTACTCCAACTCCTATAATTATAGAAATGCTCAAGACTTGTTATTGAATGACATGACACCCGTATTACTCACAGCACGTTTAGTACTTCTAAGATTTCCTCCGATTAGTGCGACGGCACTCTCCGACGGTTTCTACACATTAGTACTTCTAAGATTCTTGGATTAGTGCGACGACACTCTCCGATCGTGTTTCGACATTAGTACTCGTACTCCGATTAGTGCGACGACACTCCGTCGCTGCTTTGGCACTCCCGCTTGGTGTTACTAAGATTTCAAGACTATAAAGTATCTTCAGATACTCATTGTGCTATGTCTTACTCATTTATTATTACTGGTCTAGGTATTCCTTTAATTATATGAAAATAACCTGAATGATGAATAAGAATAAATGAATGCATCATTTGATCTGTAATACCAAGGGGTATCTCCAATAAGAATAAGTTCTGTAACTCCTATGGGAGATCCGAATAAACATAAACTTGTTATAAGTATAAGTACGTGTATAAGTCCATTATATGAATGCATGGAAATTATGATATTCTTTATTGTTATATACTGATTATAAATGTGTTTATGCATACCATATATTTTCCTTACCAGCTGCAGTTTTTAACACGGGTTTTTAATCCGTGTAGGTACAGAAGAAGGAGACGGTGATCTTCCGCATTCCATTGGGCCAACACGCGAGTAGGAATTCATCATTGTAGGTCTATGCTCTGATCAGTTAATGTAATATATAGTTTTTTGAATATGTAAACGGGACTCAATACTGTATGTATGATACTATAAACACCACTACGGTGGTAGTCATTTTGGAATTTTGTATATGTTATGTTGATATATTATAAGACTTGGATATACCAATGTCTAATTATGCAGGTAAAGAGTCCCAGTATATATATTCTTGCACCTCGAACTCGGTGTGGATCCGCCAATCGGGTCGGGCTGGGAATCGGGGTGTGACAAGTTGGTATCAGAGCCTAGGTTTAGGCATTTCTGGAAGAGTCTTAAATTACTGATGTACCTACATAGAATGTGTTGGCCTACGATGTCTTTGTTCGCTTATCGCCTGTGAATGGATCCACCTCAGAGTCAGATCTAAATGTACCAAAGCGCCAATCCTTTGACGATTCCGTCCGCTCTTCGTCCGCTGAAGTCAACGATGAATGAAAATGCTTCTACTGAAGCATTGATGAAAGTCTCTCAGGATATGGCAAGGGTCTTAGATCGACTCACCGCCCCGCGAGCTCCGAGTGATGCAATACGAAAGCATGGAGTGGAAGAATTCCATGGTACAAGTATGGAAGAATCCGATAAAGCCGAGTTTTGGCTTGAAAAAACTTGAAAGGGTTTTAGATGAACGAATGTCCTCAGGACCAAAAAGGTCACATGCGCTTCATTGCCGCAAGGTGCAAACTATGATGGTGGAAGTTGGTCTTGAGAAATCCACTACCTTGCATCCGGGGCCACGATTACTGTCACGTAGTTTAATATGAAGTATGTCACTGATGATTACAAGGAGTCAAAATGAAGAAATTCTGACTCTAAGACAAGGGAAATGACGTTGGTCGAATATGAGAAAGAATTTTAGTCAGCCTTTAGTAAATATGCACCCTGAACTGCTCTACGGGTAATTCATGTGGACAATTCGAGGAAGGCTTACATGAATCTATTGTGTTAGTACCTCACACTGCTATCACACAAGTCAGAATTTTTATCAGCTGGTACAATAGGCTATAAAGATTGAGAAGTCTGAAATGAAAAGTCAAGAAAGAAAGAAAGAGAAAAAGTTCTCAAGAGGGGGTTCCTCTTCGGGAAAAAGATCTAGAGAGTCACAAGTTGATTTAGTACATGGTTCACCCATAAGTGGGTAGGAGATTAAGGACCTACCATGACACAAAGTTCCGTCGAGGCACCTCAACTGGACAAGAGGAAAAACATGTATGCCCGCATTGCCATAAGAATCCATTAAGTGGCTGTGTAGACGAAAAATCTGGCTGCTCGAAGCAGTAGAGTACAGATCATGTGATAGCCAATCATTCACGAGGATCGAGAAGTTCTAAACTTCAAGGAAGTGGTAGAGTGAGGTTCAAATGTACCAATGCACTGTAGTAGGGTAGAGGGTGAAGTGCCTACAAGGAAGAGGTAATGTTTCGTAGACGTGTGAATCGTCCAAATATCGCGCCCTAGCTCGAAGCTTATGGCATGAGAGTCACATCCCGACATACCTGGGTTATCACGGTACTTCTTCACTCTCTTCTTGATAATGATTTGTGAAGTGCTTTAATTGATCCTGCCTCTACGTATCTGCTATATATGCATGGAACAAAGAGTGATAATTACCTTCGCATTGCAACTTATGACCCGCTTGTTACAAGTCCCCTCGGGGTATAGTGTTAAAGTCAACTGTGTGTATAAGAATCCTCGTCCCTTAATGGTCCATGATAGGGAATTCCTGCTGATCTTAATTGCTTTGCCTTTCATGAGTTTGATTTGATCTTGGAATGGATTGGTTATCCAACATCGGGCCATAGTTGATCAAGTGAGCAAGAAAAATAGTTCCCGCTTAAATGTCTTACTTATCGTAAGTAATAATACAGGTATCCAATCCGACCAAGACCGGAAGTTATGGCCAGCTATGAAAGCCCGACGCTTCGAGAAAAAGGCTGTGAAGCCTTTTGGCTTTGATTCTTGACTCAAAAAGAGCAAGTAAATTTAGGAAACTATTCCCGTGATTGGGAGTTCCCCGATGTTTCCCCGACAAGCCACGGAGTACCAATTCGAACGAAGGATCTCTATTGAAGCTGTTCAGTGGAACGACTCTATTTCCTGCGCACCTATCGTATGGCTCCAATTGAACTGAAAGAGTTGAAGACTCAACTACAGGAGCTATTGGATAAGGGTTTCATTCGACCTAGTGTTTCACCGTGGGGTGCGCCGGTTTTATTTGTTAAGAAGAAAGATGAATGTGCATTGACTACCGACAAATAAATAAAATAACAGTTAAGAATAAGTACCCGTTGCCAAGAATAGAAGATTTATTTGATCAATTGAGAGGAGCAAGTGTCTTCTCGAAGATAGACTTGCGATCGGGATATTATCAACTCCGAGTAAAGAGGTTGATGTTCAAAACAGCCTTTCGTGAACTCCGTTATGGCCACTATGAGCTTAGTCATGCTATTTGATCGGACAATGCTCATGCTACGTTTATGGACTTGATGAATAGGCTCTTCTCGCCTTATTTGATCAATTTGTTGTGGTATTTATTGATGACATCCCGTGTCTTCTAAAGATGCACAGAACATGAAAACCATTTGAGGATAGTATTGCAAACTTTGAGAGAGAATCAGTTGTTTGCAAAGTTAAGTAAATGTGATTTTTGGCTTAAGGAAGTGTCATTCCTAGGCCATATTGTATCTGCAAAAGGTATTAGTGGACCCAGTGAAAATCGAAGCAATTGTGAATTGGCATTCTCCTCGAAATGTAACCGAGGTGAGAAGCTTCTGAGCTTTAGAAGGTGTTATTATCTAGATTTGTACCTTCGTAGATTTTCCGTTATAGCATCCTCACTACAAGATTACTTTATGGAGTGCGAAGTTTGAGGATGATAAGTGCCAACTGGGCTTTTAAAAGATTAAAAGAAATACTGGTTAAAGCCCTGTTGATTCAAATTTACGTAGGGATTATTAATGCAGACAGATGTTTGAGTTAGGTTTAGGATGTGTATCGATGCAGATGGGAAAGTGGTGGCTTATGCTTCCTAATACCCGAAGCCGCATGAACAAAACTATCCCACACATGATTTGGAGTTAGCAAATTAGTGTTTGCTTTAAAATTTGCCATACCATTTATATGGAGAAAATGTAGAAAATTTCATTGATCATAAGAGTCTCGAAATACTAGCTAACTCAAAAGACTAACTCGAGGCAAACGCAGGGTTAGAATTGTTTAAAGACTGGCGATTGTAATTGATTACCACCGAAAGCAAATGTAGTGGCGATGCCTGAGTAGGAAAATGATTTCGCACCGACCTTGAAAGATTACATTGGAGATTTTGCACTGGCGGAGCCTTGTTGGCTCAATTGAGTGTGATACCGAATTTGAAGCAAATGATACTGAATGCTTAGAAAAATGATGCCAAGTTACAAGAATTGGCTCAGTTGGTCAGTACTGGAGACAAGACTGATTTTGCCATAGATGGAAGTGGAGGTTTGTTGTACAAGAACAGATTATGTGTACCGAATGATATGGAATTGAAAAAGAAAATATTATACGAAAGCCACAATACTGTTTTCACCATGCATCTCGGAGTAAGAAAAATACCAGATATGAAACAAATGTTTTATCGTGCGCACAAAAGTGACATTTCTCGAGTAGCGGCTAAGGTTCAACGGTCGCCAAGCAAAGGCCTAACAAAGGCGCCATCCGGCTTATCAATCCCCCTTCCAATTCCCCCAATGGAAGTGGGATAACATAACTATGGATTTCGTGATCCCGCTTTCCCCTCACCCGTATGAAACATGATGCAATCTAGGTAATTGTGCATTATCGACCAAGTCCGCTTCACTTCCTATCGATTCGACTTGACTACTCCATTGATCGCTTAGTGGACCTTTGCGTGAACGAAATTCAATGACACATATGGCATCCAGATCGACAGTGTCCGACCGCGATCCTCTGGCTACAAGGTTTTGGAAAGAGTTAAGGTATCACTTTTGGTACGAGATTGAATTTTAGCACTGCTTTCCATCCACAAACAGATGGACAATCTGAAAGAGTGATCTAGGTATTAGAAGATATGCTTCGGGGCTGTGTATTAGATTTTCCGGGAAGTTGGGATAGGTAGATTCCATCATGGAATTTGCCTATAACAACAGCTTATCAATCCAAAGACAGTATGGGCCCCATATGAAGCTCAGATGGAAGACGATGTAGAACTCCTACGTGTTGATATAGATGAATGAGCATAAGATTACGGTCCTCGAATTAGTAAAAGACACTAAGAAAAGTTCAGATTATTCAAAGAAAGATTGCAAGTTTCTCGGTGATGCATAAAAAGCGTCTTAGAAAAGTTAATTTGAAGAGAAAAGATATAGAGTATGAAGTCGAGATAAAGTGTTTGCGCATCTCCTCGCGGGAAAAGATAATCCGCTTTGAAGGAAAGGGAACCGAGTCCATGATTCATTGGGCCCTTACGTAGATTTTGGAAAGAGTTGGACCAAGAGCGTGACCGCTTGGCACTCCTCCGAGTTAGCCAAATTACATGATTTATTCCATGTGTCTATGCTTGTAGATATTGTTCCACTCCATCGCATATACATTAGTTCAAGATATACAAGTACAAGAAGATTTCACCTTCGATGAAG